>CAJPIZ010000110.1:0-34758 GCA_905368565.1 Medioppia subpectinata
AAACATATTCAGCGAAATACACAGTGTCTGGGAATCTCGTGATGTAATTCTCTCTCTCTCTCTCTCTCTCTCTCTCTCTCTCTCTCTCACACACACCGTTGGAGAGCATAGGGAGAGCATAGCGGGGGAGACATTGAAGAATACAAAATACATTGTAGTGTATATACAGAATAATATTTATATATAATGTATGGCAAGGAATGAAAACAACACAAAATGTGTCGAATGGAAGAAATCATAGAAAACTGAAGACAAGACACGAATTTCAGACATTTAATGAAAACAATCATTTCGTTTGTGTTTTTCGTTTCATTTTGTTTTCCACTCACTTTTCTTCGTCTCAAAAACCGAGTAAAACAGTAATTCTCTCTCGAAATAAGAAAAATCTAAACTTTTATTTCTCTTATCCACACGTTTTTGTGCCGAGTTTTGCGAATTTTGATTCAACACAACAAACAACACATTCTCTCACTTTCTCCTAAATCTATATGTTTTACAAACTCATTATAATCCGATCCTATAATGCATTTCAATCGCACACTCAATATATTTAAGAATATGATATATATTTTGATATAAGTAAACGAAAACATGATATAAATAAGTTATATATTATATATAAAAAGACAATATTTCATCAAAATCTGGGATTATTATTGAATTATTATATCATAAGAATTTAGTACACTATTCAATATAAACAACCAAAAAAGGATTACAGAGTTTTGTATTCAATTTTATGTTTCCTTCGATTAGCTCTTATTTATTCTAAGATTAGACTTATATTTATGTATTTGTTTTAAATAAACTTTGAGATTATGTTTTGCTGGCATTTATACAATACAACCAATTATAGTGTAATAAAGAGATTAATAAATAAATCATTACGAAATAGACGTACAGCACATACACTGGTAAAGCATTTATATCAATATAGCATTTCAATTAAGAGCTCAGAATTTGGGGATAAAATTCTTACGAAATTTAATCAAAAATAAATTAAAATTCTTAATAATTGTCAAAGATTTCAATCATCTTTTTTAGTGTTGAAAAATCTATATTGAGTGCGAGAGTAGAGAAAAAATTTGATTAATGTATACAATAGTTAAGGGGTTTATATGTGAAGTGGGGTTTTGTGTGAAACTTAAAGAGATTTTCAAGCTTTCGATTATTCATTTTGGGAGAAGTTTTTTCGTGATAAACATTAAATTTATTCACAGAAAATAGTAGTAATATTTTCAATGCAATGGCAAATAAATAGTTAAATTTTGTTCACAAAAGACTTTTTAATCAATTTTTTCGCCAAAATAAAAAACCGATTTATTTATAAGAATCTCTCAAAGAATTTCTTATGAAAATGTCATTTATTTTACACAATAATTAATTTTAATGTTTGATTCATTCTTATGACAGAATGTATATTAACATAACAGTCATATCATTTGCAATCAAAACCTATGTTTACAATCGTTAAACGCCACACAAAACGACCATAAATTATTTGGTTTAGTTAAGAAGAACCATAACTAAAAACAATAGTATTTACTTTAATAATTTGTTAATCTAAATATAGTTTACACTTAGGTAAGAAGCAGAAGTCGACTTCTTCGTTTGCTACTTTAGAAAAATAATTAATATTAATGTTTTCTTCTTTCCACAGATTTAATGCATAATATATTATAAAGTTTTTTTAGGCGAAAAGTTTTTTGCATATGAAATGAGTTGAAAAATGCATTTTTCTTATTTTACTCCTTCTCTACATATTTAATCCAAACGTCTTTCTCTTAACTCTCGTTATATATGATTGTGTATAATATATCTCTACAATACTGTACAGAGAGTGGCGTAACTGTGAAAGCGATCATTATATTTGTGATTTAAATATAATTAAAGCAAAAAGTCATTCTACATATTAATTAATTCATTAATATTTTATGACTCGCATTAAAAATTGCCGTTTGATTTCCATGTGTGAGCGTTAGATAATTATATTCATCATATTCTACGGCACTGTATAATACTTACTATACTATTGTTTAAAGTATAAAATAAAAATAACACAATAAATAGCTTTCGGGTTTAGATTTCAAAAATCTTGAAAAATAATATGTGAAAAAAGCGATGAAATTGTGTAAATTATTTATATATTTCTATATTTTTTTGTTAGTTTCAAATATACATTACATCAGAAGTGGAGAAAGGAAAGCAATCCATGAAAAAATAAGATACAAATGCAATGAATATCTCTTAAGCAAACACAAGACCATCGTATGAATACATATGAGGCCTAAAAATGTTGACAAAAGCCTACTTAAGATCCATACAGTTATGTAATTAATGTCTTAATATAATGGCATTCAGTTAATGGAGTGAACGGTCACTCAATCGAGACAACCATCGATTATAACTCATCCGAATAGAGAGGAAACACAGAATTTCTTTAATCATTAAACAGTTCTGTGTAAGGGTAACAAACACTCCTGTTGTTGTTTTGCCTCGCGGTGAATTTTGGATACATACTTATTATCTCATAATAAAACGTAGAGTAAACGCGAGTATATACTACAGCTTTCGCTAAGAGAGCGAGAGTCTATCCCTTCATTGCTTATGAATGAAAATGTAAGAAATTATTACATGTTTTTTGCTTGTATTTTGCGGTTTCATTGCGAGAAAAGATGCCATAAACTCATCACTAATGCATTCACGGCTCCAGTATTTCTATTTCATATAACATATAATCACATTATGTGTATATATGGAGAAAAGTGGGAGGACTGGCGTCTAAACAGAATTAGACGGATGTCATAACGAGAAGTTATGAAGAATTTATTCTCTAAAAGGTTAAGGCATTGAATACGAGAGAGGGATATGAGAGGGAAGTGGTGCACAACAGCACACAAAACAGTTATATTATTATTACATTTATTTAAACTTGGGTTTTGTGTTGTGAACGAAGACATAATACTATGAATATTAATGAATGAAAATAAGAGATATAAACTATAGTATAACTACACATCTCGTATTCCCATTGTTTGTGAGGACAACAACAAAACGGAGCGCCACTTAAAACCTATGTATGAATAATAGAGTATTATTTTGCATCTCATTTGCGCTCATATATGATGTCGAAAGCGATTCTCTCGCTCTCAATATCCCTCTCATTGCTTATGAATGAAAATGTAAGAAATTATTACATATTTTTTGCTTGTATTTTGCGGTTTCATTGCGAGAAAAGATGCCATAAACTCATCACTAATGCATTCACGGCTCCAGTATTTCTATTTCATATTACATATAATCACATTATGTGTATATATGGAGAAAAGTGGGAGGACTGTAAGGACTGGCGTCTAAACAGAATTAGACGGATGTCATAACGAGAAGTTATGAAGAATTTATTCTCTAAAAGGTTAAGGCATTGAATACAAGAGAGGGATATGAGAGGGAAGTGGTGCACAACAGCACTCAAAACAGTTATATTATTATTACATTTATTTAAACTTGGGTTTTGTGTTGTGAACGAAGACATAATACTATGAATATTAATGAATGAAAATAAGAGATATAAACTATAGTATAACTACACATCTCGTTATATTTCATGCCATATTCTCTGTTATTATATTTAATAAGTAATAAACTATTGCTTATTATATACGCTGAGCCCATATCTCCCTACTCTCTCTCTCTCTCTCTCTCTCTCTCTCTCTCTCTCTCGAGAAATAATCAAAAGAATTTTCATTTTCTGCTCTCTATTCTCATAATTTCCTTTTGTATTTCATATAGAATTTGAGAAATTTTTCTATCTCTCTCTCTCTCTCTCTCTCTCTCTCTCTCTCTCTCTCGAGAAATAATCAAAAGAATTTTCATTTTCTGCTCTCTATTCTCATAATTTCCTTTTGTATTTCATATAGAATTTGAGAAATTTTTCTAAATTTCCAAAAGAAAAAAAATTTTAGAGAAAGTTTAAAATAATATTTCAATTATTAATAGAGAAATAAAGTATAAAAACTGAATAAATATGAAAACTTGAGTTCAGAAAAGGTGTTCATATAAAGTAATTTTGAGAAAAAAGAAATTTCTCGAAACATTTTGATATAAACTCCAGTTTTCATATAAAATTTATTTCAACGGTTCGTTTAATTCAAAATTTTAAGCTAAAATGACAACAAACCAAATGAAATAAAATAATAAATTAGAAATTATAATACTTCATAAAATATATTGTGTGTGTGTATGGGATATAACAATAAATTATATCATAAACTCTCATAAAATTAGTTAAAATTTCTTATTTACTATTAAATTAAATTAAAGTCTGAATAATGTTTATCACTGGATGTTGAGAGAGAGAGAGAGAGAGAGAGAGAGAGAGAGTCCTTACAGATCCAATACTAATTATCTATACATTACATATATTAATCATTTGAAGCATTCATATAACTACTGAATACATGAAATTAAAATATTTGAATTGAAAAAATCTAAACTCGAAGTGAACTTCTGTACTGAAAAATGTAAAATTTCTCTGAATAATCACTACTAATGAGGATCTAATGTTGAGATAAGAGAGTCATTTGTTTATGTAATTTATCTCTACCGTAGAGTAGAGAAGGGAAAGACACTCAACAACACTATAATCACAAGAAATAAATGAACATTAAATGCAATTAAAATAGCGCTCAAACACAACCATTACTGACACAACCGACTACTCAACTAAACAACATTTTTCCAGTTGTTGTCGAGTAATTCATGCCTTTAATTGTGTCGGAGTTTTCGTGTAGTTTTCATATCATGTAATAATAATAAACATTTATCACAGAATCATAGAATTGAATAAATTTTGAATGAATTTTTGGGGCAATTTTTTGGATGGAAATTAGATGTTTGGTTGGGTTCGGCACTCAGTATATGAGAGGCAAAGGTTTGGTGAGATTCAACACTGCTTTATGACGAGAACTCATGAAAGTTATATAATTCAAAGTAAACATTAGATTTCACAGTATTATAGTATAGCTCCCGAAACAGCCACTGTCTTGCAAGTCGTGCTCTCTCTCTCTCTCTCTCTCTCTCCCCTTATTCTCGACACAATTTCCAACAATATATGCCTTATATTCACAAACATTATGAAAGAGAAAATGATTTGATTGCGTGAAAAGGACGCAAACGTTTAATGGCATTACATCGCGGGTTAATATCTCATATGAGTGTCGCTTACTTTCTCATCTCCTATGGTCTCAAACATCACATTAAGATCTCCTTTGCACTCAAAATACACTAAAATACTGTATAATGTAATATTGTATTTACATTTGCTTTAAGTTAAGCTAACGGTTCTCTCATTGAGGGTTCGTTTATACAGAATAACTACTTTCACTGTACGCTCACATCAAGAAACACATTATTTGTTGGACACAAACAGTAATGCAATTACTAATTCACTCTATTATTTGTATTTGTATTAAAAACAGTCGACTTTTGATTTTAATGAATACGAGAACAAAACATTTTGCTCTCTCTCTCTCTCTCTCTCTCTCTCTCTCTCTCTCTCTCGAGAAATAATCAAAAGAATTTTCATTTTCTGCTCTCTATTCTCATAATTTCCTTTTGTATTTCATATAGAATTTGAGAAATTTTTCTAAATTAGTATTGGATCTGTAAGGACTCTCTCTCTCTCTCTCTCTCTCTCTCTCGACTATTCATCGAAACAGAAGCAGAATCTGTTTCTTTTAGTTTCGTTTCTCGGGTATAAAAACACAACTCAAATACTCAACAGAATATACAATAGTTGTCATGAATTTTATGACACAAATTGCGAATAAAATATATTTATTTGTGTTAAACATTTTGTGTCGTAAAACAAATCGATTGAACGCTTTTTCGGTACTGAAATTGTTTACAAAATGTGATGTGTTTTTAGTGCAGAGAATCTACACTACATTCACAATATAATACTCTATAAGAGTTCCCATTTAATGATAGAGTTTGAGTTAAAATACCTTTTATTTCATTAGTCTATTAGTGTCTGAAGTGATTCGCAAACATATACTGTATTAGAGAGTCCTTTACTATACACTACTTGTTGTGTTACAAATTGCTGTGTCTTTTGATTCAATTTCCACTGAATATGACATACAATGAGATGATTATTGAGTTAATAAATAGTAAAATAAGTCTAATAATCAAATTAGTCTTTTCGTTAATTAACTGAAATATATTCTGAACTTTAGTTGTAATGCTTTTCATGCGTTTTGTAGACCTTTTAGAGGAAGAAACCCCTATAAGAGTAATATATATTGAATTCATACATAAATTCTCGGAATTGTTTACTTATTTTAAGTAATTAAGCGATAAATTAATTCTAATTCAATAAATTATACATTTAAAAGTTTTAAAAACTTTTATTTTAATTTAATATATTGAACCTATAAATTAAATTAAATTCTTGTAATACTTTTTATTATAGTTTAGAGTATTTTGCATAAAATATTCATAAAAGTGTTCAATCGTTTTGCATTGAAAATTCATGCAAAGCCTAAACTTTTAAAAATAAAATTAAATAACTTTTTATTTACATAAAAATTTTAAACACAAAAATCTGTTTGAAAGTGAAAAACAAAAATTGATTTTAATTTATAAAACAAAAAGTTAATATTGTTTTGAGAGAAAGCAAATAAATTGCAAATTAGATCCACTTTCCGATGGCTTCATAATGTAATACAACTGTTGAAAAACAGATTTGATTTTCAAATCATTTATTCATTTAATTTAAAATACGAGAAATGCATTTATCGGACGAATATATTTTTGTTTTAAAAATAAATATTAAATTATTTATTGTATTTGCTTTTGTTTTATCAGACGATTGTTTGCTAACTAAACAACAAAGTTTTATCATTTATACAGTTATATGGTATAACTTATAACTCTTATAGTTATATCATTAATACATTATTTACAAATATCATTGTAAACATCAGACAATTTTAGACAGTATTTTCATTTAATAATAAATCCGTATTAACGGAGACAGACATCCGCGGAGTCCAGTCTGCGGCTCATAAACCCAATCAAAGGAAGTGCTGTTTCCCCACAAAAGTCAAGACATGGCTTTAGCCCTTCCTCTGAGCACTGGATTAAAGGCATCGACGAAAACAATACAGAAGTCAAACGCGAAGAAGCGCTTAATATAACAACAAAAATGATCACATCATTAACCAAAATGGTATTGCCTTAACAGTACCGGCGGTGGCGGTAATGGATGGCAAACATCTCTTTGTGTTTGTTATATATATAAAGTATATATAAAAGTTGGGCTTTTTATGGGACCGGCGTTTCAGTACCCGTTAGGATAGAGATTATGTCAAGAATATGATTGTCTACGAGTTTCTATGGACTCATCAATTTTGTTGTTCCCTATTATCACGAGTTGAGAGACAGTGAGAGACAACACACCGGCCATGACTTCCATGACTTATACGATTGCAAAATGAAATGAATGACTTTTCACAGCATATTATACATCGTTGACACAACAGATACCCTCCAAACACCCTAACCATCAAACTCTACATCCGTTCCCTTCAAACACAATGTCACTATTCTTAACCAAACGCTACACATTTGGTGTCAATTTATTCTCAAACACAATATTAATTAATATAAAAATGTGAACAAACTTTAAATTATTGGCTCAAATAAACTAGATTTTATATTTTGTCCAATAAATGCGTGCGAATGACAGAAATATATGTATCGAAAGCAATACATATAAAGAGCTAATACTTTCTCTCTCCTGGAAATACTTTCTTATGGACGATATGTTATGCCATTTATAATGAATGACAGCATATATTGTAAGACCGATTGAAAAGAGGAGCGCAAACAGTATGAAAGCCGTATATTTGAAATTCAAAGCAGATTTTCTGATGGAAACACATTTTCTACACAAATAAATGCAAATATATTTTGAATTACGGAATCAAACATTTCTAATATAAGACTATATTTTGCTTTTTCTTACTTAAGCCCTAAGTTTTTTGCTCAAAACATTGGATTTGTTTGTGTAATAATTTTCAAACATTTATTTTCAACAAAAATGATAAAAGTAATTGAATTCTTCATTTAAAATCGTGACAATATTTTTTCTTAAAACACATTTCCTTTCCACTCAATTGTTTCTAATATATTATATTGAAAAACGTATAAAACATTATTTATTATCTGATATTAAAATGATTTAATATTTGTATTTCTTTCGTTGAGTAAAAACTACTATAAAATATAAGGGATTTAAAGCTATCGTCAAAATTAATGAACTAAAATAACTGCTCTTTTCAACGCTAAAGAGCTATAAAAACTACTTTTTTGCTGAAACACAAAAAATATCTAAAAATTGAATCTAATTTTAAACTTTTCTTTCCGAGACTTTTTTGTGTCGAAACTATATTTTTCTCTGTCTTTTGTGACACTAAATAAAGAACTTTTAGAGAAAATAAGATTAAGTTATCGACAAATAATTGACATTTATTTCCTAAAACCATATAATAATATTAATTATAAAAACATAAATTACTGAACAATTCGTGTACAGAAATATTGCCATTAAAAGTAATTTGTTGGCCGAAAACTAACAGCGCTTTTCAAACACACAATAGACTGCAAAAATCAATATTCATTTGAAGTTTGTTTCGGCGAAAGTTTTTTCCTTTCCTCTCCTTTTCTCTCTCTCTTTTAAAATTATTATCTCATGTAATGAATCGATGATTTCCTCCGCGAAATGATGAATCTCTTTCTTATGTGAACAACTTTTGCCATCAATTTTCGCAAACAAATCAATCATTTGCTTTAAAACACATATAATTTTATGGATACGCGAAAAAGCACCTGAATTTTGGTTCAGTAATGCCTTTGAAAACACTGTTTATAAACATTTCTTTTGAGACACAATTTCTTATGTGTAATATTCTCGTGTCTGCCATAACATACACTGCAATGTATTTTCCAGTAATCTATTTATTGGTCACTACTATTAGACGGAGAGAGAGAGAGAGAGAGAGAGAGAGAGAGAGAGAGAGAGAGTTTGTGGTATTAGAGGAGCCGAACGGCGACGCGAATCAATCATTTGCTAAAAACGTATACTCTATTAGTAAACATAATCAATATATAACCCCAAACCCAACCCATGAAACCGTACGGACCTTAGAGTGAGATTTTTTAAGTGAGTTTTTCATTCTCTCACTTCAGTTATCAATTCAATCGAAACGCTAAGAATTTTTTCGCCAAAAACAGAATTGAAGTCAAGTTTTTTCCCAATTTCTCCATTAATAACAAGTCTATGAATATAAGAATGTATGAAATATTGTGCTCTACTATTAAATAATACATAACAGTATATAATAAGGCGTGTGTTATATGAGTGGCTGTGGTTGTGAAGCACCAGAATATTATTTATGGGTTATAATACTACTTCTCTCTCTCTCTCTCTCTCTCTCTCTCTCTCTCTTATTCTCGACACAATTTCCAACAATATATGCCTTATATTCACAAACATTATGAAAGAGAAAATGATTTGATTGCAGACTTCAATTGATTCGCTATTAGTTTGTATTTTGTTGAGGAAAGGAAGCAATTGTTTAACAGATTTGTTCCATTCGTTGCACTCTTTTATAATATGATTCTCTCTCTCTCTCTCTCTCTCTCTCCATATCTATATCCATATTGATTATCATATTTTATTATTTCTTAGATAAGAAATATCGCACAACAATAAAGAAGGCCTTTCGCTGTAATACATTTAAAATGAAACCAAAAGCTTAAAATTTAATAATTTTTTGGAAAATTTGTGTACATCTGTGTAGACATACTCTACATATAGTAGTAGTTATGGAGTTATAGTATATCGTAGTCTTCATCTTAAGAGTCAATACACTTCTCATACATGGCTTCAAGTTTTCAAAAATCGATCGACAATTTATTTACTCTCAGAATATTTTGCGCTAAAACTCATCGCTCGCATCACTTTTATGACGAGCCCTACAGTCAAACCTCTAAAACTCTCTCTCTCTCTCTCTCTCTCTCTCTCTCCCTCTATTTTCTAATACTGAGTACTGTTTTGCTGATTTAACTTAAACTTAATTTCACAGTATTTTTGCAGCGAACCTTTGGTGCGAATTAATGACATTCAATATAAACNTTAATCTTCTTTTTTCTCTTTGACGAAAAACTCTAATCTCTCTCTCTCTCATCTATAAGCCATCTCTGCCATAGGCTTTGTGTAAATAACTAAAAATCACTTTCAATTTGATTTATACGAGTTTAGAGTTTACGTATTGTATTACATCTGAAATGAAACTCTTTTTTCCCATCTCTTCTTTAACTCTAACGTTAAGACATGTCTATTGAATATACATTTAATTCAATTAATTTCTTTCGACTATTTGTTTATCTTATTTGTAATTCCGATCGTTTAGTGAACTCAAGACTTAAATAGTGAACAGAAAATGTCTTTTATCATTGTTTAGTTGTTTTTGTTATACTTTTAAAACTTAATACAAAATACGGTATATGTTATTATCATAAATACAGTGAATGTTATCTGTATTTATATATGAAAAACAAATGTTAACTAAAAAACAGAAAGAAAAATAATTCGCTTGAAGTCTGTTATACAACAGTAACTAAACCTAGAGTTTGATAGATGTGTTCAATTTATTCCGTTTGAAATGCATTATTATTTGACTAAACATTTTTTGGCAAACATTTCAACGCAAAAATTCACTCCGAAATACATAATAATCTGCATTTAATCTTCTTTTTTCTCTTTGACGAAAAACTCTAATCTCTTTCTCTAATGTAATAAAACTATATAAGAATTTTCATATTTCATGCAATTCTGGGCCTTAATTAAAATAATAGCCTTTTATTTGATGTAATGCTTTCGCTCAAAAACATAACAGCATATTATGTGTCTTTTTATAATGCGTTTCTTATACAACATTTTTATTGCATTAATTATTTTAGATTTAAATATGTATTTAATTTTTTATGCAAAAAATAGTTCAAATAATGCATAATCTTTATAACAAAAAAGTATATTATATTCCGTTTATAATAAAGAGTAGGTTTACATAACATAAAGATTTCAATTTGTAAGACAGTCTTTGGGAGAGAGAAGGGCTCACGACTACAATAGAAATTAGTTTTAATCCCCAAAACATTGCGATTAATTGTGTTATTTGTGAATAAACGGCACACAAATTGAATTCATAAGAAAAAAGACAATTCTTTAACTCGTAATTCAATAGAGAGATACACTTAATAAGAGTCACAATAGATATAATTTATATAGAAAAAAGCGATACATAAAGCATATTGAGTTAAGCGCCTCAATGCCAGTGTAAACTCAATGAGCAAAATAATGAACAACAAAACAAAATCAATATAATTTTTCATTCAATATCAGCCACTCTTTTCATTGTGTTTATATTGAATGTCATTAATTCGCACCAAAGGTTCGCTGCAAAAATACTGTGAAATTAAGTTTAAGTTAAATCAGCAAAACAGTACTCAGTATTAGAAAATAGAGGGAGAAAGAGGGATAGAGAGAGAGAGAGAGAGAGAGAGAGAGAGAGAGAGAGAGAGAAGAAAGATGCTGTAAAGTAGAGGGAAGAGTATTACAAAGTCTTATATCTATTTTCCTTATATATTGTCAGTGATATAATACGGGCTCTTGTATTACATAACACAATATATATATCTTTAGCAATGAATTGAATCTCATTACTTAAGTGAAGTATAGAGAAAAAAGTGACCATAGATTCAATGCAGCCATTCTTGTACATGAAGTCCATCCATACTATTCCCCAGATATATAACAGGTCTTTCATCCTTATTGTCAGCCGTCGATACAATCAGTCATTGATTGCAAAAAGTATTTGCTATTTATTTCTCCTTAAGTTTACTGCTATTCTCTCAAAATACCAATTATTTGTGTATTTATTTTTCTTGTAGACGACAACATAAAGTCTTATACCAACCAATCATTGAAACTTTATTTTTATATATTTCACTGATTTTATTGTATAAATTGATTTTTAATGAAAATATTTCTTTCGTATATTATTGTCGTTTTTTAAATTTTTGTCATTTTTATTAAATTTAATAGTTTTTGTCGTGAAAAACACTAAACGAAATAAAAGAAATGAGAATTCATTTTATTATAAATGAAAGATTCATTTCTCATAAGAAAAAGTTTTCATTTTATTATTATTATTATTTCAAACAAATAGTGAGAAAAATGCAAAAATCGATTTCATTTATCAAACATTTCTCTTCAAATTTAATTTAGACTCAAATTATTCATAGCTTTTATATTATATTATAAGTTATATCAGTGTTTGTGATTCAAATGCATATATATTTCTTCGCCAAACGGCAACCAATTTTGTCGAAAATTGCGAGAAAATAATACTAAAACTTATTTTTATAAGCTTTGAGTGGAAAATAAAATTTTATTATAAAGTAATATAAAGTAAAACGTTATTATGAAGAGCGGAGGCAAATGAATAGATTCCGGGGAATTGCAAATAACTATTACTTTTAAGTTATTGAATAATTAATGTGTAAAATAGGCAGTGAATTAAATTTTTAAACAAAATCTCTTCAAAAATTACTTTAAATGTATATTTGATGGAGAAATGGATCCGTTGAGAGAGTCATTACATATTCATTGTGCAAATATATGTCCAAAAAATGTATTTTCCAATCAATATATGCACTCATATGTGATGCCACTCTCATTCCTGTCTAATGTTTAGGTAGTATTACATCCACTGTTGAACACAACAGCATCTCCTCTACAGTTTGCTTTCATACCTAACCATATCATGGCCTGCGATACCCAGCGCTACATATATTACTTTCATGTGCTCTCTATCTCTCTCTCCTCCTTCTCCATCACTACTACTGTACTCTTCATCCAAAACTCCTCGTCTTTTACCTACTATTCCCTCATCTATTGATTACTTGAGGCTCTCTTCTCCACATTTAATGCTCTCCTCAAATATTGAGATCTTAAAAGACTTTCTTTTATTGCATTAAAGACTGCATACATTGTATACGTTATAAAAATTTTAAGATAAAATATTTTTTTAGAGAGAATAACCGTTTTTATATCTCATGAATTGATTATTATATTTAAAACATATTCACAACTTTAGGCTCAGACCAAAAGGCATGAGAAACACGGGAAGAGATTATGTTTTAATTAATATTTTTATCAAAAAATAATTTTCATATTCCTTAAGGAATTTTATGCATTTTTGTTAATAATTAGAGAGAGAGAGAGAGAGAGAGCACATGAAAGTAATATATGTAGCGCTGGGTATCGCAGGCCATGATATGGTTAGGTATGAAAGCAAACTGTAGAGGAGATGCTGTTGTGTTCAACAGTGGATGTAAAAATAATTTTCATATTCCTTAAGGAATTTTATGCATTTTTGTTAATAATTAGAGAGAGAGAGAGAGAGAGAGAGAGAGAGAGAGAGAGAGACCCAGAGACTACTATAGTGTCGAGAGAATTGATTCGGAAAAACAAGAAATTTATCAAATTATTGCCATAATTATAGTTAAAGTGAGTTATAGTTAATGCAAAAATCAAGTACAAAATGTTGTCTTCTGTCAAATAATATTATGCAAACATGTTTTACATGTACTGTACAGAGAGTCCAGTACTCTATCGCACAATACTTCCGACATTACACACCGTTTTATTAATTTTATTTAAAGTCATCTCTACTGTAGAGTAGATCCATGTGTTGAGGAGAGAGATGTACACAAAGAGATAACACTGTATTTCGATTGAATGAAAGTAATAGTAATTCAAATCCCAATATAAAACACATTTCAAATGTTGAAACAATGCACTTTCATGTGTGCTCTGTATAACTGTTTTAGCATTTAAATAGCGATTCTGCAAAAGTATTTTCTCACTCCTGTATAATGTTTAGTGAACTTTACTTTGGATAACATTTTGTGTACCAAAACCTTCAAAAAGAGTTTCCACTGTTTTTTATTTTCTGTAAATTCAACACAAAAAATAATCAATTTTTCACTAAAACTCTCGGATTGCAAACGAAATACTCATGTGTTTGAGTGGAAGACTGTTTTTGTTGCAATTTTGATAATGTTTTTTCGTATTTGTTTGGATGATTAAAAATACACTAATCTTTTAGAGATGCTCTCAATCAAAAGGATTGCTTTTGATTTATTAGTAAAGCCATTGAAAGTCGACGACAACACAAACACAACACAACAAAACGAAAGGCTTTTCGCAAAATTTAAAATTCAGCTCAAAATTGACTTTTTCTTTGCTCTTTGACTTCAATTGATTCGCTATTAGTTTGTATTTTGTTGAGGAAAGGAAGCAATTGTTTAACAGATTTGTTCCATTCGTTGCACTCTTTTATAATATGATTTTCTCTCTCTCTCTCTCTCTCTCTTTCTTTCCTCTCAATACTGTATTCAATCGTATATTTGAAATATCAGTTACAAAGAAATGCAAAAATGTCTCATAAATATAAAGAGATTTTCGTATTTTGAATTTTACTGTATTTTTCTCATTCCTTTTGTCTCTATTTATTCAGAAATAACAAGAATTATTGGATAATAAACTTCTATTGAATACGGGTTTGCAATTCAGATCTGTATATATATTTTTTTCTGATAAAAAAGTTGTCGACTTTTATATAAATCTTATTATTCTTTATCCATATTTTTAGTGTAATATTGAGTGAAATTGAAAATATTCTTTTAAAATGCATTGTTTTATATTTCCATATTTCAAATAAGAAGTGATTCTCGTCTTAAGAAAGAAAAGTGCCATAAAATTGAGCTAAAAATATATTACTTAACCAAACAATACATACAATATATAAAACACAGTGTATTCCCCGTCGACTTTGCCCTTAATCTAACCAAATGTCTCCGATATTCTTCGCATTCGCAACACATTTACTGATTAACTAAATAATTGAACACTAATTTGTTATACTCTCTATTCATTGACTGTATTTATTAATTAATATATTGTACACAATATCTATTGAGTTTTAGTTCACGTCTTTTTAAAAAGCATTACCGATAGAGCCGTGTATTGAGAGGCAAATCCATATTTTTCGTTAATGAATGAACAGAAACTAATGAATTGAAAGCATTGAATGAAATTTTTTGATTAATATTTTAGCTGAAGAGACAATAAATTTCTCTTTTAATTTAATTTCTATGTTCTCCTTATAAATGATTATTAGTTATTCACATATTTCTTGTTGTAATTGAATTTTGCAGTGGATATGGCTTTTTGGGGCTAAGGATTGAATGAGTGGTTTATAGCCGTTTGGATGTAAAGTAAAGGGTGTGTAACAGAAACATACGTTTTGTGATTCGCCTCTCAATTATAATTATATTAACGATTTGCAGAAAATATGTCCCAAAATAATAGAAAATTTTCATATTATTAAACTCTTTTATGGAAATTATTATTATTTTTTCCCTAAATATTCATTAATCACTTGCTTTATTAGACTCTCTCTCTCTCTCTCTCTCTCTCTCTCTCTCTCTCTATCTCCAAAATTTCATCAAAGAGTAAATAATTCTTCATTTTAAACAAATATCAAATATTTATAGAAAGAGTTTGTATTGTTTTTTATTAAAAATAATTATAAAAGAGCTCAAAGAGTCATCAAAAGTCTCATTAAACTCAACAAAGGATTATGCATTAAAACACAATTTTTAGCATTTTTAATGCTTATTACTAATTAATTAATTATTTTCATTAGTTTGTAATGAATTGAATTGTTTTAAAATTCTCTCTCTCTCTCTCTCTCTCTCTCTCTCTCTCCAAAATTTCATCAAAGAGTAAATAATTCTTCATTTTAAACAAATATCAAATATTTATAGAAAGAGTTTGTATTGTTTTTTATTAAAAATAATAGCTCTCTTCAATCCTAACCTTATATTGCAATCCCTGAAGAGATTTTGTTTTAAGCATAACTTCACTCCGAAAGCAATTCGTCGTTTACTTCTTCTCTCTCTCTCTCTCTCTCATCTCTAATATTATCGTTCATTAATTTCTGTTAAATTAGAGTACAATTAGGAAAACATAGTCTGTTTTACAATTCCTGGTGTTTTAGACGTATTATATAATATTGTACTTTATTTTCGATATAATACCATAAAATTAATGTAATCTTATCTCAAAATTCATTCACTGATACAATCAAACTATCAAAGTATTTGAAGCGCTTTAGAAAGAGATGTGTTTTCAGTATTTAATAACAATTAGATAACTATTAATATCACATCTGTATATCGTTTTTGATAAATTATTTTAAGATTAAGTATAAGATATATATTATGTCTAAACAACACTATAATCCTCATAGAGTTTATTAATTTTCCGCAAAAATAACTCATATTTTTGTTCAAATGTTATTTCAAGAAAATAGTCCTTAAAATCCATTTAATTTTCCAAAATTGTTATGTTTTGGTTGTTTGAAAACTTTAAGACAAATTGAAAACTTTTTGATAAAAGTATTGGAAGTATTGAAATAATATATGGGATGTATTTTTTTAGAGCAATAAGTTATATATTGTATATAATAACTCAATTTCATAACAATTGATGACAAAAATGACTTAAATTGACATAAAATTGGAAGTTATGAGGAAGTAGTGAATTGTCGTCTCTATTAATAGCAACAAACATTTTATATTCACTTCTTCCTCAATAAGTCATGTATTGATATAACAATCTCTTTATCATAATTTTACCACTGATTTGATGCCTTTATAACAACATCTCAATCAATATATCAAACGCCTATCCATTTACATATGGAAAGTGTAAAAACCTATCTGAGAGACCATTTTGAGGCATAAAATATTATATTCATACGAAACAAACAAAAACCAATTTATATTTCTCTCGCATATTATTTATTTTGGCTATAATTTCCACCGAAAAACTTGCGGATAAAGTTATTGACCGATAATTTATACTTTCAATCACTTGAAGTGGAGTTCAAAATTATTTCAAATAGTATTTTGAGATTTCTATGCCATAAATATGCTGAATATTTTTGATTAATATCATTTTATCATACTATGTATGCCGTGTATTATAATTAATAATAAGCTTTAATTAGTTTATGAAATTAGATAACATTAAAACATTTAGATTACAACTAAACATAAATCTCAATAATGATTACAGTATTTCTGAAAATAGTCTGTAATTTATAAAAACATGCATTTATTTGCCTTAATAGTAGAGTACAGTATACAGTATAATATACTATGTTATGTAAAATATATTGCATATAAACGACTACTGAAAAGCAGGTATTGAGTGCCTTATTAGCTGTTTTAGCAAATATACGCTATTTTTAAGTCAATAATTTACTGTTTAAACTCATTGTATACTTAACTCCAGTAGTAATACAGGTATTACGAAGTTTATTATTTTATGCTAACGCTTGCCTTTATTTCATATTAAATATAATATATCTCTATTAGTGTATGTATTGATCGCTTGTGAGGAAACATCATTTGCTGCACTTAAGCCATACTTCAATTAAGAGTTGCTTTTATCGAAAGGCACACATCGATGGACTAGAAGTCAATCTTTTCAACAAATCATAAGTAGAATCAAAAAATGTTTTTCTTTCAATTGATTTCTTAATCAATATAACGAAGTCTTCAATAAAGAGATGAGAGGCTGAGAGAGAGAGAGAGAGAGAGAGAGAGAGAGAGAGAACTCGCTTTATATATGTTGTTATGATTTGAGACTTACAGTCAACGTATCGATGGATAGCGTATGGAAACACCATTGGAAGCGCTTTTAAGTATACAATATTGAAAGCAAAATAAGACGAGAGAGAGAGAGAGAGAGAGAGAGATGCAAAAGGTGTGAACATTCCATCACTAGTCAGACACTCAAAATGTGAACCTTTTGTGCGAAAACTTTTTTGACGTCCAAAGAGTAGAGGAGAAGAAAAAAGAAGATTTCTTTCTCTTCTCTTTGAGATGAAGTGCATTATTATCCGCAAAATAAAAGTCAATTTAGTGTTAATATTATATTAATATATAATTTTCATTTGAAACCTCAATTCCTTTCTGCCAATGAATTAAGTCATTGATTGAAATGACATTCAAAATTGTATTCAAAATCTTATTTATTGTAACTGTTGTCTGATGTGAGAAAAACTGCTTTAATATTACAATCGTTTCGGAATTTTAACGATTTTTCATTATTATTATCATTAAAAGCGTACCGAAAGATATGTTATGTTATATTACAACACAATTACATGATATAGATATGTGAAAATAATCATTCAAGCGATACATCTTTTTATTTATACTGTGTTTCACTTTAAAATGTTATCTATTTTTTGTCATTTTATTGGTTGTCAGAAATAAATATATGAAATGTATAACAATGTATGGCATTCCGCAAAACCGACACAACATATAGGAAATTGATTTCTTTGATTGCTTTCACTTTTCCCCTCAATTTTCTCTGTCGACCACTTCTTTAAATTATTTCTCAAACTCTCATCAAAACTCGGTCTCAAATTCATCTCTATTTTTGTTTTTAATCATAATTTTCCGCTCTTTCTCTCCCTCTTTCTCCCTCTCCTCGTTATGTTTTCCGCACATATTTCTTATAACAGTAAAAATAATACCCAAAAACATATTACTTTATGACTTATATTACAAATTACTGATTCTCTATAAGTGTAGAAATGTTTTGTTATTATGTTTTATATATAACCAGAAAAGTCATTATTTTTGTTCGTTTTTTTAAATAATGTATCAAATCATTGAAAACAACAGTTTTATCTGTTTCTGGGTTTTTGTGTTTCGCTTGAATAGCGCTCTGAATGTCTCACTTGTGTCTCATTTAAATGCAATCCATATTTTAAAGTTTTCATTAATTTTAAACTATTTTTTGTAATAATTTCTTGTTTCTGTTGCTATTTTTACAATAAAAACATTGATTTTATAATTCCCCTAAAAATATAAATAATTTATATTCATATATCGATTTCGTTTCCAAATATATACACAAATAATTTCAAATATAAGTGAATTAATTATGATATTTCAAAAACTAAAAACAAGAGCACTCTTATGGAAATGCTTTCGTTTTAAATCTCCATTTCCTCCAATGATTTATCACAAGAATCGGAATTTATTTTCATATTATTTATCTAATTATATGCAAAAAAGAGCAAAACTAAAAACTTTTGCGAATCGAGTGCTCATTAAAAGTCCATTTTATGACTTTCGCAAAAGGAGTTTCAATTTGATTTTCTTTCATTTTCCCAGTTATTTCTCTCTCTCTCTCTCTCTCTCTCTTTCCTCTCAATACTGTATTCAATCGTATATTTGAAATATCAGTTACAAAGAAATGCAAAAATGTCTCATAAATATAAAGAGATTTTCACTCTCTCTCTCTCTCTCTCTCTCTCTCTCCGCTCTCTTCAATCCTAACCTTATATTGCAATCCCTGAAGAGATTTTGTTTTAAGCATAACTTCACTCCGAAAGCAATTCGTCGTTTACTTCTACTCTCTCTCTCTCTCTCTCTCGTGTCATTTTGCTTTCAATATTGTATACTTAAAAGCGCTTCCAATGGTGTTTCCATACGCTATCCATCGATACGTTGACTGTAAGTCTCAAATCATAACAACATATATAAAGCGAGAGAGTGTTTGGCGACTCAATATACTCCTCGTATGCATTCTCTCATTACCCCAGAGATCGTTACATAAGTTTTACTAAAAGTATGTTTTGCTTTCTCTATAAATATTAAGAGTTTGTTGTCTGAAAAACACTCTCCGATGGAGAGAGAAAAAGCTTTACGTTAACTGCAAACCCAATGCATTACTCATATAATTCTCGCCAAACAGTATTAGGCATTAGGTTTTGAGAGCGAAAAACAAAAAACTAGTGCTCAGAATATACTGTACTCTATAGAGAGAAATACAGAGATATATAAAAAAAAGAGTAAAACATTTTTCGTTGAAACTTAAATATTTAGCAATGAATGAAAGGCATAAATAAAACAAATTATTTTTCATTCGCTTATATATTCAGTTAGTTTTTTTTTGGTTGAAACCCTTTATCATATCAAGGCTTTTAAAAGGCTTCTCCGCATCTCTGTTTCCATTGAGATAAGTAGTAATTAAATCATATTTTATATGTTTTGCAGACATATTTAGTATAATTCTCATCTCTACACTAATATACAGAACCATTTTTATATATATTATTATTACATAACGTCTAATAGAGATATGAAGTCTATATTATATAAGCTATGACTTTAGTTGATATAACAAATAGTTGGACAATGAGTTTTGCGATTATAGTGGGAACTCATATCTATATTTCATGTGTGTTTGTTTAGTGCGAGTATTAATATTAATATTAATAAAATTCTCGATATTTTTATTAACTTTGATTTCCCTGTTATAATACTGTATAACTGTAAGCAACTGTTGGCATAAAACTCGTATAACATTATAAATAAATGGCAGCAATGATTTAGTCAATAAGTTTTACGCACACAATAACTGGTATTTCTTTTCCTTATTTTTATTTTTGTTACGAAAATCTTTTTTACGGATTTACTGAACATTTACTGAACATAACGTTTGCCATAGAATTGAAATCTCTATATCTCTATAAACTCTGTTATTAATTAATGATTAATATTAATATTGTTATTACAGCGTATCATAAAAAAGTGTTACCTTTGCTAACCGTATGGAGAGATGTGCAGCTCATGGGATCATAAATGTGTGGGTCTTTTGCTGTCAATAGCACTGAATATTAAGGATCAGTTCAATGATAGTTCAGAAAACAGGTAATAAATTTAATTTATAATATGTATGAAAGAAATCCTTTGCACTTAATTATGCTGGAAGTGGTACTCAAACCGACATATTTTGGATCAATTTTTTGTTTTATTACATTTATATTTAAAAATTTTCTCTTCTTTTTTTTGACAAATCGTTTCTCAACTCGTAATCGTATTTTGAAAAGAGTGTCATTCGTTATGATGTGTTCATTCATATGAGATATTATAAAACCATTCATTGATTTACTGAAAGCCCTTTCAAATAATCACTCATATATTAAAACAATATGTATTGCAGTAAATGTTCTGTAGGGCTGTTATCGCAAATTCCTACTATTTTGGGGTCTCTCTCTCTCTCTCTCTCTCTCTCTCTCTCTCTGCTCGGAGCCCTCCCATCCCTATATTGATCTGAACGACCGTAAAATATTTTAAATATAAGCCATCAAAAGATTAATGAACACAACATTCATAAATAATTAGAGACTCAATCCATACCTCTGAGCGTCAATAATCCTCCCGTGAAAAGGCTTTTATGAAGTTTTTATTTGAGAGGAGAGGCAACAAAACACATGCCTTTAGAGAAATGGATGCTTTTGTGAGCAAAAAGCAAATTATAACGATTTTTGGGATAAATTTTTAAAATGCGAATTATTTATAGATATTTAATAATTTAAGTTCACATTCAGTCGCATAGAAATGACCCGAAATTATAGCCGAAAACGCTATCGAAAAAAGACGGATATTCTGTATATTATATATTGTATTGAATGAAAAGGTTTTATATTTTGTATTGAAAATAATCTAAATATAAATACATGTCATAAGAAATTGAATTTTATCCTAAACTGGGGGTAAAAACATAAATTGAATATTATATCAAAAAATATGATTAAATGTTTGTTATTTGAAAATAGTTGTGCGTTTGAAACGTTGCGAACCAATACAAAAACATATGTATCGATCGTTTTGTTGGATGAGTTTATGATATTTTTTTGCGACTCGTTTATTACTTTTACAAATGAAATTCAATTTTCTTAAGTCACTCAAAGAGCCAATTATTTCCTATGACTTCTTCTCCACTACACGATTGCCATACAATTCGGAGACAAATAAAAAATAAAGTTATGATTCAGTTATTCCTGTGAAGAAATTAATGCGTTCACCCATTGCTCCACTTTTTTACACTTCAATTGTATTATACATTAAGTAAAACTTTATTTTCCGAAACACTATTTTTGTCTCAAAAGAAGAAAAAACAGTTTTTAAAGAAAATTTTCTCACATTTCTCTTCTCTCGTGAGTCGAGAGAACGGAATATATATTTTTTGAGGAATTGTATCAAAAGTCATCGAAAGTTATGAATTGAAGTATAATTTCTGAAAACTACACAATTTATCAAATCGAGAGATGGAGAGAGAGAGAGAGAGAGAGAGAGGATGGGAGAGGGGAAAGGGATGGATGGATGAGTGAACTATTTAGAAGTGATGCTCTCGTGAGCATAAAGAAAATGAACAAAAAAGGAGGCAAAATAAATTTCCAAAGTGATCGATATAAATATTATATGTTGTGTACGTTTTTCTAATAGGAATTTTTGTTCACATTTTTTGTGCTTTTCTATCACTCGAATAGTAATGTGATGTAAAATGAATGAAACGATACATTAAGTCATTAGGAATTTAAAAGTGTGTTTTCACATCTAATTTGTATTTTAAACAGAAGTTTTTTGGAGAACCGAAAAAAGTTTATTACATTTTTAACGGCAAAACACAGTTTTTCCATTTTATAAAATACTATATATTTTTCAAGAATTTAATATAAAAATATGAGAATTATTTGAGTAGAGCTCAGAATTCATGACTTGACTCTAGTATACAGAAAAAGGATAAAATAAATATATTTTTCACACATATTCTTATTTATTCAACAGATATATTGCCTAAAAAGGATGTGATGTTTGGCAAAAAGTTGCTTACATTTCAGATCCAAAAATAAGGCTCAAAAGTAGAGTCCAATTAACGACAATACGAACCGATGAAGTAAATGCTGGCTATTAATAATCAAAATCATTTCTCTATATCTCGTTATATCTATTCTTATATTTGTTTCATATTATATCTGAGAGCCATTAACCATAATATATCTCAAAATATAAGAACTCTTTTTATTTTTGCTGCTAATAAGTACAGCAACTCTACTCTACTCTACTCTATATTACTTTATGAATCTTCTCTCCACTGCCAATGGCTTTCACTCGTATGTGAATTAACTAACAGTTTTAGTTAACATTTCTCTCTCTTATATGATGTTAGCTAACGATATACAGAATTTGATTGTGAATTCCCCAATCAATAGCACATTTATGCCTAACTGTACGCTCAATATCCAGTAATACAGTAATACAGTACTGGTGTGTTGTATGCAATCGTCAATTATAACTTAATTTACAAAACATTTTTGCATTCATTCACTTCTCATTCTTCCAGTACTTCTTCGCACACAATATCTGTTGTAATAATTTTCTCGTTTTGTCTCTAAAGC
This sequence comes from Medioppia subpectinata, assembly GCA_905368565.1. Taxonomy (NCBI): domain Eukaryota; kingdom Metazoa; phylum Arthropoda; class Arachnida; order Sarcoptiformes; family Oppiidae; genus Medioppia; species Medioppia subpectinata. Next base: position 23,472 of record CAJPIZ010000110.1, read on the forward strand.
CAACGAAATGCCTGTGCTTTTCATCAATGATATGAAAGTCAACTGTATTTATACGCCTTTGCAAATTGCAATTATTTTTCTCAACTACTTGTGTCTTATTTTATTATATGATTTTCATTTAATATAAAATTAATTTAGATATTAATCTCTGTATAAAAGTCTATTCGCTTTTGTTTGGGGATTGAGTGCAGAAGTGATTAATTTTTGTTGTTATACTTTATTTTGATGTAAATATAACTGTAAAATAGGCACATGTGGTCTCACCTGCGCTTACAAACTATTAAATTGTAATTTAAAAATTTATATTTTACTAAAAAATTATCAATCATTAAAACTGCCAAAACATTAGACATAGTTTTCTAGTGGAAAATGTGAAAAATTTAGCCGATTTTCCTCATCTGGTGAAAGAAGTGCAAGAATTTTTGATATAACCATTAATACACAAAACACAACAGAAAATTATTATTTTATACATAAGTTTTTATAGCTGTGAATATTACTTCTATCGCCGCGGATCGCATATATAAGGCATGTTTTGTTGGCCTGTAATTGACAAATCAATATTCAATACACGCCTCCATCCCTTACCAAAAGGTACTTTCGCTATATTTGTATGTCTTTTGTTTGTTATCGAAACAAAATTTATTATTCAATTGAATGCTATTTTTCCTGAAAATATAAAATATATTATATTATCAATTACTCAAAAGAATTACTCTCTTATCTATTCTGCAGTATATTTCCTATGAATTGTGTGAATGGAAATTGAATTGAGAAAATATTTTATGCAAAATACATATCTTATCTTTTAGTTTGCGTATGATTTATGAATTGCAGACAATGGTTGAGCTGAATGTCTATTGAGTGACAAATTTCATTGTAATTCTTGTATCGAAAACACCGAAAAATCAATTGGAAATTCATTTATCTTCGGATTAATGCTCGAGAGTTGCTCTTTGGCTCCGATAGTAATCTACTTATTTATTTGCCATCAAAATCTCTATGTATTCAATAAATGAGATCAAAGCAATCAATGGGCAAACAATAGGCTTTTTGTGCATAACTTTGATAATACTTGTAAATGTTTTGTAAGTTTATTAAAAAAACTTCACTAATAAAGCCCTCGTTAAGTGCGAACTCATTGCCTGAATATTAATTGTTAGGTACTCTAAATCTGTCACTTATAATAAGCCCTATAAATACAATTGAATGCAAAAAGTGCTTTAATCTCAAGTTATTTCCAGTGAATCTAATACTCTTGGAGTGGATTTCATTACTCGTTAAAAATTGTTTGTTTCGTAAGTGAAATCAATTTGCAATTTATTTGTTTTAAAAAGTTTTCTCCTTTACTTCTCTCTCCCTCTCGTTGTGTTCCTCACGTTATTATAGATTAAAATCTCAAAAATTGTCTGAAAATATAACATTTTCTTATTTCACTCGTTTTTTTTTTGGGGCCAAAACTTCCTGAATATTGTGTTGTTTTAAAAATTTTTGACAGAAATGTCTGCAATGTTTTTTCCAGACCAACAATAAGATTGATTTAAAATCGATGCCACAGTTATACAGTATTAATTGTATAATTCAATGAACTCTCTCTCTCTCTCTCTCTCTCTCTCTCTTTAATTTATTTTAAAATTTCTTCAATCAATGTTTTACTTTTCATTTTGATTTTTAAAATTTGAATAATTTATTACTTTCGCAAAAGGAGTTTCAATTTGATTTTCTTTCATTTTCCCAGTTATTTCTCTCTCTCTCTCTCTCTCTCTCCTTCACTCACTCATTAATTTATTTTAAAATTTCTTCAATCAATGTTTTACTTTTCATTTTGATTTTTAAAATTTGAATAAAACTGACTCCAAAAATGGTTTAATTTATTAGTTAATCTATTTTTAGTTTTAAACTTACATTCATAATTTAGTGTTATATAATACCAGTATATTAGTTGTGCCTTTGATTATAATTAGATTTTGTCAGTCTTATAGCAAATCAACAGTTAATTAACAAAATATTTTTCCTCCCAATTAATCGAGTATTTAATGAACACAAATGATACCAAAAACAGAGTACAAACCAATCAATTGAAGACATGAATGGCAAGAATTGAAGAAAAACGTTAATTACATACTTAGGAGAGGACCGGAATATACAATATATACCGTCTATACGGTTGTGCTGTATATTCAGTCAAACAGATATCCGCTTTGAGTTGCAATTCTTATTCTCAATTTTGGGCTCATTTTGTGTTTCTTTTATATTTATTAGCGTTTAGTTTGGAAATGAAAATAATTAAGGCTTAGAAAAGTGAAAATAGAGCACAAAATGCACACAAATTAGTGAATGGCATCGGAGTCTATGGCCCGGCGTATAGTGTATTATCTAACAGTATATACAGTGTGTATATATAGTGTATGGCTTGTATAGAGCAGGTGCTCGTGTTTCGCGACACAAACATTAAGAAAAATTAAGTTTTTCTCTCCTTTTTCTATCAAATTGTTAATTAAATCAGTAAAAGAGGAGAAGAAATAAGAAATTAAGCGCAAAATAAATGCAAAAATTATGACATAAATTATGCACTTTTTTAGTGCTCATTAAAAGTTTAACAAAAATAAATACTTAAAACTTGTGCTCAGATTATGGATGAAAGAAGTGGTAGTGGAGGCAAAGGCGAGTGCGAACTCGTTTAGCAATTGCCACAACTTTTTTTAAGGGGAGAACACTGTATACCGTATATATAAATATATTGTTTGATCATTAAATTAGGAAAAGGGCTCATTTTTTTTTGCTATAGTTATAGTTATATATTTTGTTGTTGTGTTGTTGTATATGCGATAACAACATCTGAATTTATTTTAGCGCTATTTAATTATAAGCGTAAATATGTTGGCCATACCCTCATTGGCTATTCCTGTTCGCCTTTAAAGCTTTAATGCGTGCAAAAAACTTTATCACAACTTATTTTTATGGAAATAATAAAGAGAAGCAAAGAAGAAAAAACTCAGATTTAAAATCAATTTATATCCTTATATTTGAGGGCTCTTTCTCTGTAATAATCGACATATAAAATATCTGATGAATTCTTTAGGGTTTGATATTTGAATATATAGTTTGTGTGTCCGATATCTTGTGCGTTGAGCGATGAAGAGAGAGAGACCTCAAATATAAGGATATAAATTGATTTTAAATCTAAGTTTTTTCTTCTTTGCTTCTCTTTATTATTTCCATAAAAATAAGTTGTGATAAAGTTTTTTGATGCTCTTATTTTTGGTATATTTTACTCTTTTCTATCATTCTTTGAGTCCTGACATGAAAAGTGTTTTTCTATTCACTTCTCAATTTTCTTCAGACTAAAAGAGAGAGAGAGAGAGAGAGAGAGAAGGAGAGAGACTGATTTGGAAGAAATGATGCATACCATACATTGAAAAGTCTATAACATTAGTATTTGATATATTTCTCCCTCTTTTCTTGTGACTATATTTTTGTAGACAAACACTACTCTCAGTCCATATTTTCATACCATTAGTACTGAATTGCTCTTATTTTTGGTATATTTTACTCTTTTCTATCATTCTTTGAGTCCTGACATGAAAAGTGTTTTTCTATTCACTTCTCAATTTTCTTCAGACTAAAAGAAATAGAGAGACCACTCATACACCCTATACTATACCATACCATTCATAACTGTTACTCCAAGACTACAAGTTTTCTTTATTAATGCATTTTTCACATTTGGTTTTATACTCCGACACACAGTAATCTCCAGTAGTCTCTCTCTCTCTCTCTCTCTCTCTCTCTTTCGTGATATATTGTATATAATATTCTATAAGATTTTTATATCGTATAAGTAGTAGTGATTGGAGTAAAGAAGTGTTGAGGAAATGCATGTCACCGTCAAGTGGTATATAACTAATGCTCCCAAAAGTGAACACTTTGTTTATAAATCAATTCATGTTAATTCTTGCCTTAAAATATATGTAAATATTTTATGGGAAAATATGTATTGTAAAAATTGAAATACAAAAATATTACTGAAAATGTATGTTTAGTATATTTCCCAATTACTCTATGTTTAACAATATATAAACAGTTTTACTAATCTATTTGTGTCTTAAATACAAATGTTTTAAGTATGTAATGATTTTATACACGAAAGTCACTGACAATATAGAAATACACGCAATAATTGGTAATTCTTTGCACTGTTTTATCAAACAAAATATTACCCAATTCTGGAGAGAAACCTAATTAGTTAATAAATGACTGGCATTTATTATATACCCGTTGTATAGCATATGCAATGCTATGATATTATATGTCTATTTATGGCTACATTTTTGTTTTGAGTAAATATTAGTTTAATTATTCAAAGAGATTTTTAAAGTAATTTTGTCATTAAAAATAAAAATTACTGCAACACATGTTATGTATGGAAGTTGCGATAATTTGTATAATTACTGCATATTATACTAAAATTAAAAAACTACTTAAAGTATTTAAATTATTTCAAAGGCAAATGCATTCAAATATTTATTCATTTTATTCAGATATTTAATAATCGTTATAAATGTGGGGAAATGTTTGAGTAAAAACACAGGAGATATGCGAGAATGAGAGAGAGAGAGAGAGAGAGAGAGAGAGAGAGAGATGCAATGAAATACATTATATATAATAAATTTTGTGAGACTTCACATAACATTATTTGTCTCATTCGCGATAAAATAAACTTCACATAACATAACGTCTGACATATTGACTAAAATTTTTCTCTTGTTTTTAAGAGCAAAAAAGTTTTTCGTGAAAAATGCATTCGAGATAAGGCCAGACAGAGCTGGGTATAGAGCGAGAGAGAGAGAGAGAGAGAGAGAGAGAGAGAATAACTAATAAGAAGAAGAATCGACGGCAACATAAAAAATATTGTCTTAACAGCTATTATGACATGAAATGCACACCAAATATATGACACTTCATGTTAAGGAAGATTACATAAAAATTCGTCACTTTTGTGCACTTATTGTGAAAGAGAGACAAGACTTATGAAAAAAACTATATGTATATGACATGAGAGGCGAATACTCTGCCGACGTATGGCTGGCACTAAGCGATCAGATTATTAGAAACAGTTGTGTCTTGTGTTGTCTTTTGCACAGTTATGTCGCGCGGAGTCTTGAGATGTAGTGATGTTTGTATTAGCGATGTCTGTGTTTTTTGGTGCTCTGGTATGTGTGTTGGGTCACAATATCCTGTATAGTATGTACAGTATATGTATGGATGTGTGTGTACTTGATTTGGTCACGTATTGTTGTACAGCACTGTATAGTATCTGTGCCTCAACTGTACTCAAAGAATTGTATATAATATTATGATTCTCTTCCCTCTCTTTCCTCTCATCTCTTCCTCTATTTAACTCTCGTCTTCATCTCTGCTCTCATTCTTCTGTCAAATGAGAGGTCATCTGTCAGTCGACCACATGTTAGACACGATAGTCGCCAGACTTTTCGGGATTTGATTCGTCGAGAATTTAATGAAAACCAATTTAGACACACAATGAGCCGACAAAACAACAATATTTCAACGATATTATCGATATCTGTCTTTAAATGTTGGATATATTTCCTCTCTATATATCCAGTAATTTCGATGTATATATTTTTCGATACGATTTTCTTTCAGTTAAAACAAGTATCGCTTGAAAGCCAATAACTCAGAGACAAGGAGTGAAGGGAATTAGATATATGCGGCCAAATGTAAACGTTTTTTAGATGCAATTTTCCTCTTCTTTTCATATATTCCGCTAATAATTCGCTACATTTGATCGAAAAGCTAAGAATTTTTATAACAATTTTTCGATTTTTTTGGCTAAAATTTGATAAAAAATAAGAAATATATGAAAGCGGAGAGAGAGAGAGAGAGAGAGAGAGAGAGAGAGTTGGTTGGTTATGAGTTTTTTTTATATAAAGCCATAAATGAAACAGAATTTGTGGACTTCAAAAGTATAACTAAAACAACAATCATTTTTGATTGATTGGACTTCTAATGCATGAAATGTCAGCACAAAATACAAACATGTGATGAAAATGCTCTGACATTTAAATTTGCTGCACAACGCTATTAACTAACAGCATATCATGTAATACATGTTTGGTGAACACCGGTTGGATTGATATCGCATAAAATTGGACAATAATGTATCAAATTTCCTAACAATTCAAATATAGATTTCAATGCAATATATTTTATAATCAAATCAAATGTAATTTATTTGTCAATGTTTTTAAGCAGTGAAATAAAGTAATCACATTTTTGAAACCAATGTGTGTTTTCCTCGGCATTCGCTGTCTTTCACTCAACCGGTGCTGACATACATGTGTCAGATGTATGTCTGTATTTCATTGACACCGGTATCGCAATCCATACGAGCGCTCACAACACAAACCCATACACAACGACTGCGACGACAGAAGTCTTTACACGAGAGAAAAGTTTTTAATAATAAATCATTGGTTTAACGGAAAGATAGCGGCAATGAATCTCGTGATCGAAGCGCGCAAATGGGTTTTGGGCCCAAAAAAGAGGTATTATATCAAAGTATGGCTAAAACCAAGCAATCGATTCTCTCTCTCTCTCTCTCTCTCTCTCTCTAATAAATTTTTGCCTTTATTTTAATCATTTCTAGTTTTAAACAATTGTCCGCTCTTTTGATTTCTAATTAATTTTGAATTTATCTAAACTTTAATTTAATTGTATAAAAATATTGGACAAAAATATGACCACTTATTATTAAATAAGTTTTGTTTTTACCAACTTTGAAATATAATATGTAATTTAATAATTAAATAAAAGTTAAATTTAAACAAAATGCAAAATCGATCCCTAATTTGTAGATAATTTTGAGGAAAAACATCTAAATTTAGAAATAACTTAAAATCAATTTTAGGGCAAAAATGCTGTCAACGATACATACGTTGGATATAAAAACTAATTATCGCTTTTATTTGATGGCAATCCATATAATGGATGTATAGTTGAGTAGATTTTTAATTTAAAAATACATTTTAAATTCCTTTAACTGCTCATCAAATAAATGCATTCAAATTGGATATCCATTAATCAGTCGCTCATTAGATTACAATTACAACAAATGGTGTCTCTATTGCCGAGAAATTGCTTTTCCCTCTCATTTTCAGTGCAGCAAAATTGCTTACAATCTCTGAATAGTAAAAGAAAAATATCTCATTAATTGAAAAATAAGTTTCACGTATATTATCTCAAATCTGTAATTATATATTTAATATAGAAATAATTCATTCCCAGTGTTTCTCTCATCTAATTATTACTGCAATAGTTATTATGTTTAATAAGGAAATAAGTATTGTGTCTCTTATCCACACTTCTCTCTCTCTCTCTCCATCTCTATCTCTCCATTAATTGTCAGTTAAGATAAAAATTTATTGATTAAGACATTCAGACCATTCATTGGCCTCTCATTTATGTTTGTAGTTTTAGTGTTTGGGCTCTTTGTTAATGATTTTGTTTTAATGATAAAAACATTATTTTTTACGACTATTTGTGAGCTCAACATCTAATATAAGAGATTAGATTTGCCGTTCATTTCACATGTTTCTCATGTTTTTTGTATTTTTCTTTTCGGCCCACAAATGATTTACAATAAAGAAATACGTAATCAAAAAATGTAATATAAATTACAATAAAAATGGCATAAACTATACGGCCATTAGTGGTGTGCTATTTGTTGTAAAAATTAGATTTGAAAAATACATATACTGTTTAACAATTGTGTTTAACCACCACTTTATGTGTTGGCCTTTTAGAAAGTTTTAATTTTGCACTAAAAAAGCCATATATTGTCCGATTGTGGACTCAAATTACTTGCAGTAAAAGCCCTCCAAATAATTGTAATTAAATGCAATTATTGTGCAAAAAAATACTTGTGTCTAAAAATGTTAACATAAAATATATCTTCGCAAACGTTGTGCTGGTATTAGCAAAAAACATATGAAAAATACAATTAAACGAATAAATATAATGCAAATGTTTGTATATTTAAATGACAAACAAGTGAACCGAATATATCTAATTATGAAAACTTATTTTCTCTACACATCCATGAATTTTAGGCAAATAGTTATATATATTTTTGTCTCAAATTGAAATTGCATTTTCATTTCAAAATATGTTTTTCAATAAAGGTTAAAGAAATAATATTACACACAAATAAAGCGTAAAACATGATATTTATAGCCACTGTTTAAAACTTTATAATGTCATACATATGGGAAAAGCAATATATAATATTGTTAGTCACAAAAACAAAGCAAAAAACACTGCCTTATATTTAATACAATAAATAAATAATTGAACCACACTTTCGGTGAGACACTCTCTCCAGTGTTTAATACTTTATTACATTCATTAATAAAAGTGTAATTGTTTTGATACTTAAAAGTTAAGGTTAATTGCATTTTAACTGCTATTTCTTGGCGAGACATGACTCGCGGATCTCAATTGCCTTAACGGCGAAAACAGCATAAAAACAAATGGCAATAAATCCTTAAAATCCTAACACTTTCTGACGATATTTTACGCCAGAAAAGAAGAGCTAAAATTATATATAATTTCATATTTAATGACACACTGTTTTCACGGCGTGTTTCTTCGCTATCTCTTTAGAAAACAAACTTTTTATTATTTAATAATTTATTGAACAAAACAATAAGAGAAACATATCTATAAATCTGTTTTCTTTGCCATATTTTTTGTTGCTTTTGATATTTTATTTGTGCACTGATTTTTCGCTTCTGGTTTTTTACTTTTCGGTTTACTATACTTATAATGGCATTAGTTATTGAAGTAAACATTACGATAAATTTATAGATATTGTATATATCTATAGGAGTTCTCAATATCCAATAGTTATACACACAATGTATTTGCTGTATATCTTAAATATATAAGAAATAAACCTAAAAGACAGTTGAGATTAAAAAACAGTAGCGAAAAACAAGTGGAGATATCGTTATAAAGAAAAACATGAAAACCAATACTACATAATGAGACCAATAGTTGTGTTGTTTTTATTTATAAATTAAATTTCGTTTTCTCTGATTCATTGACCGTAGAGTTAGAGAGACACTGATATCGAGTGAAAGATAGAGTAGAAATTGAACACAAATTTATATTTTGTTGTTGTTTTTATACTTTACTCTACTATGGGTTGGCTTTGTCTCTGTGTGTTTGCGAAACAAATAGAGAGCGCAATGAAAAAAAGAGAAAAAACAATTTAATTTCAATAAATTTATATCCAGTATAAAAGAAATTGAATTTTTATTATTCACTTTTGTATATATTTTTCTTTAGTCGTCGAAAGAAATAAGAATTTTTTCATATATTATATAACCATAGAATAGAATTGAGAGTAAGAAAAGTTTAAGTAATAGTTTTGTTGGATATTTATATCTGTCTCTTACTGTTTATATCAATAAAAGTTATTTAAGTTTTTTGTTACTTTATTTTTGTTAGCAATTCTTATATATGTTTTGTTAGTTTTAAGCCTAACTTAGTTTTTCATTTAAAAAAGACTAATATTCTGTTTTGAGACACAATTTATTTTGTGTTTCCCATCGATATTCTTATGGGGAATACATTTGAATGTATAGCGCGTTCTCTTCCTGTCTCTTGCTTAACATATTCTCTCTCTCTCTCTCTCTCTTTCTCTCTCTCTCTCGTGTTTCTATCGTTCACTTTATTCACATTTTTGATTATATTTCACTCATTTTTTGCTGTTCACTCGTATGGCTGCCATTGTTTCTCCTCATCCTTGCGTTATATAACTTATATCTCCTATTCTTAAGGCCAACGAAAATAAGTCGACCGTAAGAAACAAAAAACAAAAATAATTCTTATATCGATTCCAATGTATGTATTTTGGGTCTCTCTCTCTCTCTCTCTCTCTCTCTCTCTCTATCTATCTATCTATCCCCAGCTCTGTCTGGCCTTATCTCGAATGCATTTTTCACGAAAAAACTTTTTTGCTCTCAAAAACAAGAGAAAAATTTTTAGTCAATATGTCAGACGTTATGTTATGTGAAGTTTATTTTATCGCGAATGAGACAAATAATGTTATGTGAAGTCTCACAAAATTTATTATATATAATATATTTCATTGCAACGCTCTTTCTCTCTCTCTCTCTCTCTCTCTCTCTCTCTCTCTCATTCTCGCATATCTCCTGTGTTTTTACTCAAACATTTTCTCCACATTTATAACGATTATTAAATATCTGAATGAAATGAATAAATATTTAAATGCATTTGCTTTTGAAATAATTTAAATACTTTAAGTAGTTTTTTAATTTTAGTATAATATGCAGTAATTATACAAATTATCGCAACTTCCATACATAACATGTGTTGCAGTAATTTTTATTTTTAATGACAAAATTACTTTAAAAATCTCTTTGAATAATTAAACTAATATTTACTCAAAACAAAAATTTAGCCATAAATAGACATATAATATCATAGCATTGCATATACAGGGTGTATAATATACTCAGTACTATTTTATAGCTTATATTCAACAAAAAATTTAGCATTGATTAGAAGTATTTTTCTTTTCAGTTAGTAACTGAAATTAATTGGCATTAATTCAATATTAATTAAAATATTGGCGTTGAAATGACCAGGATATTAGTGAAATTATAAAAAGAGTACATGAAATTAAAATGTAATTTATACTTGTTTAAAAACATCTGAGTTTATTAAAATCGGATTACAAATGCCTAATCCACATGTGTTTATAGTAGGATAATGTTGCAATGCATTCCTATGTAAAAACACAATAGTACTAAATATAATATACAGGGTGTACAGTACTATACAACGGGTATATAATAAATGCCAGTCATTTACTAACTAATTAGGTTTCTCTCCAGAATTGGGTAATATTTTGTTTGATAAAACAGTGCAAAGAATTACCAATTATTGCGTGTATTTTTATATTGTCAGTGACTTTCGTGTATAAAACCATTACATACTTAAAACATTTGTATTTAAGACACAAATAGATTAGTAAAACTGTTTATATATTGTTAAACATAGAGTAATTTGGAAATATAATAAACATACATTTTCAGTAATATTTTTGTATTTCAATTTTTACAATACATATTTTCCCATAAAATATTTACATATATTTTAAGGCAAGAATTAACATGAATTGATTTATAAACAAAGTGTTCACTTTTGGGAGCATTAGTTATATACCACTTGACGG
>CAJPIZ010000111.1:0-34429 GCA_905368565.1 Medioppia subpectinata
CTCTCTCTTTCTTTCTCTCTCTCTCTCTCTCTCTCTCACTCACTCACTCTCATTTACCAGCTAAACATGATCCGAGATAAAATACCATGAGCGAAAAGCTCTTATTTTTATGCATAACCTTTAGAACATTGTTTAGCTTTTTGGTGTGGAGTATAGACTTACCAGATTATTTTCCATCAAAAATGGATTTTAATAGAATAATACACAGAAAAAATGGACACATATTTTATGAAAATAATTTTGTATTAATGGATATTTTAAAATCATTTAATACTGTATATATTAATGATAATTAAACTGATTTTAATAGATTTTCATTTGTTTTCGCATAATTTTTATAATCAGGACAATTTTTAAAAATTATTTTTTATAAAAATATCAGATTTAATTAACTTAAAAATTATATAAATTCTAGCATTAGTCCATAATTTTAAGCATAATAAATTACCTTATTGGTTAATTATTGTTTGGTTAACAATTGAAATCAGTAACTAAATCCACAATTTAATCAATTATAAATTAATTGTTATTCAATTTACTTCCCTAACTTACAATCAAAATAAAACTAAATCATTACATGTTTTTTGTTTACAACAACAAAACATTAAAAAATTTATAGATTTTTATAATATAAATAGCATTAAGCCTTGAGATGGCCAAAAACTGAACGTCAAGGTTACTAATTGATTTATACAGTACTGTATATACATTGTGTATTGTGTAGGCCTCTTACACTGTATGAATAGCCTAAACTTATTGAAAATGAACGCGACCTTGGTTATGGCCATCAGTAATTAAGCCTGAAGTTTTTAATATACAATTGTATTTTATATAAAACAGCATATTATTGCTAACACTTGCCGTGAGATTTTTATGATTTACACATATCATCTGTAAAAACTTTGAAATATATAAAGTTTACATATAAAATAAATAAACTTTATATGCTATATATTGTATATAGTATATTAATAAAAATGGACATTATAATGTCCATTTATGGTACTGCAATGGACAAGGGACAAGGCAGCCCAAAAATGGACAATCCATTGCAAAAATGGACATCTGGTAACCCTAGTGGAGTACAGTATTGTTTGAAAATAATACGGTCTTTAAAGTACAAAATTAATTATTGTAATTCTGCTAGTTTCTAAAAAATAAAACAATTAGTTAAATCACTTTTCTCGCCTTTACTCACTTTAATAATAAGATTCTAAAAGTTAGTGCATAAAACGCGTTAGAAATTTTATGTTTAATATAATAAATAATTATACATTTAGGCTATTTAACTTTTTAATCTCTTAGTAATTAAACTTGATCGCAGTGATTGTACAATATTACACATAATGAAAAGTTTATTAATAATAATAAATGTGTACATTTTGTAAAAAGAAATAAAAGTTAATTAAATTTAAGTATTAAATTGACATTAATTAAATAAAATAATATTTATAATGGTGTCCAATAAAATTTGGTCGCCGGAATTTGGCGATTACTCGGGAACCGCTGAGTTGACATTAGTGTTGCTTCACACATATCGGGAAAATTTTATAGCGTAAATAATTTTTCAGTCACGTGATTATATTTTTTGAAAAATGGGTAATTATCGGAACCCATACTTATTTGCTATTGTGGTAATAGTAGGGTGGGGTGGGGGTTAGGAGTGGATAAAGGAGGTGTTACAGTGTTGCACTAACTTAGAATTTTCATGATAACATTGCAGGTTTTTATGCAATAAATGGACAAAAATGACCTATTTTTGCATGTTAAACTATGGGAGGGTAAAATAATATTGTATTAAAATATAATTAATAATGTTTTTAAAAACTACGTTAATAGCTGATAATGTTAGTACAAAAAAGTTTTGAAAAATTTCTAGATGCTTGCATTCGTTTTATAGCATTATAATTTTGGTGAATGGCATTACTCATGTGAAAAGCCAATTTTCAATTTTTTAATACCTTAATTGTTTCATGATCGCTAGTATAATGTTTGCTCATTCTGTGGTAAACATCGGTGCCATTACCATGGTTACCAACAATGCCGGGGGTAGGGTTGGCCAGATTGTTGTGCATAACAATTTTATTTTCATCGGGAATACCTTGCGATCGAACCAATTGGTGCGAGTATTATATGTCTGCCTACAACGTAATTATGATTTAGAATGGTGATTTTAAATTTTATTTTAATTTATTAATATACAGCTTTACCCGAACAAAATAGACTATACACTTAGGATTATAAGCCATTCACTTAGGATCTACGTAAGGGTCTGAACATTGGGAGTGGATATGATTAGTGCATTCGACTGGTTGTGAACACAGTTGTTGTCTTCCGACGAGTTTAGTGCCAATACTAAACGAGTTGATGAGACTGACGGCGATGTTTGGCCGCCATTTATAGCATATGTGCTGCCAATCAAACATTAATACAAAATGCAATTAGAATTTAATGTATGATTGAATTAATTTGTTTATCAACTATAATAAATTCTACTTTCAATAGTTAGATGTCATTAGTTTAGTAAATTTATATATTGATTTGCCCTGGCGGTTGTTATAATGTTTAGTTGTTCATCATATCCACTTCTCCAGTGCCGCAAACCGTATGGCAATCCTATATTTCAGATCATTGTGTCCAATAATTATAAAACTACTTGATGTTATATTAGTCCATTTTAATAACAATTTTAGCCCAATTTTTGCAATGGATTGTCCATTTTTGGGCTGCCTTGTCCCTTGTCCATTGCAGTACCATAAATGGACATTATAATGTCCATTTTTATTAATATACTATATACAATATATAGCATATAAAGTTTATTTATTTTATATGTAAACTTTATATATTTCAAAGTTTTTACAGATGATATGTGTANTCTCTCTCTCTCTCTCTCTCTCTCTCTCTCTCTCTATCTATCTATCTCTCTATCTCTCTCGCTCTCTCCCTCTCTCTCTTTTCTCCTTTATTACTGTAATAAATTATTTATAGATATTAATTATAATTATAACACAAAACTAAGATAAATAATTTATACAAAAAATAACAGCATTTTTCAGTGTTTTTTAAATCAGTAACTTTATTAAAAACTGCTTCAACATTGGGTTTATTATAATTATATAAAAAGCAATTCAATTTGTAAAATAGATTTCAAATTATAACTCAATTAAAAATTTTATTCAATATAAAGTGATATATTTTATATTTATATATAAAGTTTTTACAATATACATTTGGAAGTGGAATAAGATTTATTTAAAAGTGGAATAAGATTTAGTGTAAATTCAATACAAAATACATACAAAAACTCAATTTAGATATTAGTATACATAACAAATGCTTAATTTTCGATAACATTCTTCGTTATTGAGCTCTTGTTTAGTGTTTAGAATAGCATTGCTATCGACTGTCAGTAAATGTTGAATACTATTCACGTATTCAGTCATATGTTTGTCCACATATTGTCTGCCGGCGTATAAGCCCTCCAACTTAACGATAAGACTGCAAAATAAAAGTAACTAATATTACAATATGTTGGTTAATAATTGGGGGTTAAATAGCATACAATAGGGGCAAACAGGCATAAACTTACCGGAGCTGCACTCCCATAGGCGACACTTACCGTATTCTCTGGGGTTATGTGACCCACCTGTCCGGTGGCCTGCGCTCACCGCTTGCGACACAACACAAACAATACAACAATATTATTTAATAAGCAAACTATTTATTGTCAATCACTTAGTATAAGAATAAAATGAATAGAAAATAAAGTTATATAAAAAGTGTAGCATTTAATGGTAGAGCTTAAGTGGAGAGAGAAGTCTAACGACCCTCTCCATGAACGTAACTATAACTGACTTATCACTGGACAGGGCTGTGGTATTTATACCCAGCCCTGGAATGTGGTCAGTGTTGGGGTGCCTTTCAAGTGGGGGAAGTAAAATATACGGGGGGTTAGCTATGGGTAGTGTTTAGTATGGGTTTCAATGGGAATAAGGGTGTGTCTATATCGTATTACGCTTTAATATGTTATAAATTTTTGTATCATTTTTATAATATAAATAAATAATTACCTATTTTTCTCATTGATATCCTGAGCGCTGGCAATACGTCTCTGCAGTAAATCTATGGACACATCGTATTTGTTGACCGCATCGGTGTTTGAGCCCAAGTGTGGCACAAATCTATCGGCGTTTTTAAGTTTAAGACCTGATATTTAAAACAAAAATTAATTAATGAAACTCAAATAAATAATATAAAATTAATCCTACATACCCAAAAACTCGGCCACCTTGGTCTTGGCCACATTCAGATCTCCGTACTGTTGGCATGTATTTCATGTGTGGTGTTTGAGTGCGGGTTTTAGACGGTGTGGTGGTCTTTGAGGTATTGGTATTGTTGTTGTAATGTCTCGGTGTTTATGTCAGATTCCGCCTCATTATCCAGCCAGTTGTCGGCAAAGAATGAGCCTGGTCAAATAAATTGATTGTAATTTACACATATAGTATTATGATTGTTTTAATGATGTTGTATTTAGCGTTCCCAGACGTCCCTATAGACAGTACTTTGTTGTAACCGCCGCCCCATTCAGACCATTCGAAACTTTCTATAAACAATAAAAATAAATTATCATTTAATAAATAACATAAGAGACACAAAAAACAATACAATATATCACATAAAAAATGAATACAAAATACATAAAACATACATAATAAAGATAAACCAATTTATAGTTATAATAACATGTATTTATTAAAAATAAGAGCAATAATGCAAAATACAATTAATCGGGCAAAAATATAATTAAAGATATTACGTATAATGACATTATTAGCCAAAATTGTGGGCAATTATTATTTGCCGACTAGTTTCTCGTGTGAGCATATAAAAACCTTTTTGCAGTTTTTATACTCTGGAGTGTCACATGATTTCTTCATTTTGCTCTGTTCATTCTTGCAATAATCTTTCGTGTTATCGAGCGCTTTTGTTAAAGTTCCCTCATCCTGATATTCTCGTCCTCTCTGGCAATCGTCTTTGTTTTTTTTGCATTTATTTAATTTACGTTGTTGTTGAGCTATATCGCGTTCGCAGTTTGGTCCATATTTAAGGCAAGCTTCTTTTTTCTGTTTGCATGTGTTTTTATCTTCGCAAAATTCGTTGGCCCCGCATTTAATCGGTTTGGCTTTTGGGTCGCAACCTTGGCCCGCTCTATTGGTACTCTTATAAACAGAGTTTCCACCAGTATTGGCTGCTCCAGACTGTGTACCCAATGAAGCCTGTGAACCAACTTCAGCTATCGCGATCGACAGCACTAGTAAAGTGGCCAATAACAATAGAGCTGTCCTGGTCATTATTGGCTAAGTGGATTAAATGTTTATTTAAACGACCGATTTACTGATAATATATATTAATAGTGACTTACTTGTAAAAAAATTTAATGTATGTTTTATTAGTAGTAATTTATTTGTGACGACTAAAATTTTTGATGTCCAAGTAATATATAAGATCATATCATTAAACTAACACTCAGTATATGCGTACAAATAGCACGCATTTAATTGGTTAATACAAATGAATAATTTTTAATGTTTAGATAAAGTGATAATTACATTCTATAGGGTGTACAAAAATATACCTAAAAAAATGTAAACGCAAATATTTAAAAAATAATATGTTTAAAAATCAAAATAATACATCAAATTAATTTTTAACTGCGTGAGATTTTATGATATGGGCAATATGGATGACCTCTTATATTAAGGTTAATCTCGAATAACAACATATTTTTTTACAAACATAATGTTAATGTTCAAATGGATTTTTAAGTGAAATTCGTGTTAACATATTTTATGTTCACTTTATTAATCTAGAAGCAAAATTTTTGTTTTGCAATTAGTTTTTGTATAATGATGAATTTATTGTAAAATTACAATATTTTGTGAACATAAAATCTGAAAAATTATCTATATATATAAAAAAAAAGTTAAACATAATTTAAATTCTCAGATTAATAAAGTCAACACAAAAGAAAATGTCACGTATTTCAGGATACTATTTGAAAACTAGTTAAGATTTAACATTATGTCTCTGTAAAAAATGTTTATATTTTATGTTTTTAGACATTGGCATTGATAGCTGTCAAACATATTGCCCATAACATAACAAAATTCACACGATTCATGTATTATTTGAATTTCTAAATGAAATACTTTTCAAAATATTCAAGTTTGTTTTTGTTAGGTCCATTATTGTACACCCTGTATCAGAGTGTTGATTATATATTATATAAGGGAATGGGCCGGTCCTAACATCTACCATATGTTTCTATTAAATTTACAACCCATCCTTTCTCCTCTACATTAATTCTATTTGTAATTTAATAGTTTTATTTTTTCGAGAAAATTTTTTTAAAAAGTCGTGTGATTTTTAATTAATAATTTCGAAATTTTGATATTTAATTTATTGTATAATTTTAACATTCTGGGATTATATATTAAATATTTAAAATTAATTAGGCAATAAAACCTACATAAGTATTGCCATTAGATTACCCAAAAATAAGTAATAAGAATAATTTTATTATTTTCTCTAATCAAATAAATGATTAAAGTAAAGTTTAGGTTAATTACCGCGTAATAAAAATGATGCTCTTATTCTCTCTCTCTCTCTCGTAATTTAATTAAAGTTAAGTTATATATTTGTAATTATAATTTTATAACTTTACAACCATACGGAAAAAGTAAAATAAAAATAAAATAATTGTTATAAAACTATCATAAATTCTAAAAATTAAGTCACTTTAACTTTAAGATTGTATTGTGGTTGATTATTAAGCCAAGCCAAAATTATTAAGATGAAACGGTTCATTTGTAATATTGCAACACTGTAGTAAATTATGAAGCAGTTTAATTAAATTGTTATAAAGCGCGTGTTAGTCTATCACTTAATTGATCATATAGATAAATGTGGTTTTCATGGAAATTCATAACAATTTATTATTTTTTATTATTTAGCTTAAATTTCCTTAATACGAATATCATAACAATACATAAATAGTAAAAATTAATATAGTTTGGACAATTATGCAAATTAGGCAATTTAATATTTAGTTATGGATTTAATATGAAAGCGTCTAATGGCACTGTTCTGTGAACTGTATTTAAAAGTTATGTAAGTTTTATAAAAATTATTTTATTTAATTGTAATTAATTAAATGAGTATTTGCCCATGTTGCTGTCCATATGAAGTCCCAATTATTTATATACATGTATATTGTAACTTCATGTCCATTGGCCACTATCTTAAAAATTAATTGTAATTTAATATTATTTTATAAAATTAATTGAAATGAGTTTTAATTAATAATTACTTATGGAAATAATATGTGTTAGTGTTGTGTAATTGTGAATTGACTTGAAATGTGGACTCACATTACGATTCCTACATTCCATGTGTTAATCACATCACTAATACTAGTGACCGAAATGTCCCGAACCCGATGAAACCTGACCCGAACCCTAACTACAAATTTAATGCCCAATCCATAAACCCAACTAAATGTAACAGTTTAGTAGATTTCACTGCATTCTTAAACTGCTGCCACTTTTAAACTATAAAATAATACATTTAAACTAACAAAAGCCTAGAATCACGTCTAGAATCAAATAATATTTTAATATGCTTTGAAAGTAATGCCTTATTCACGGTCTAATCATATATAGTGTACATAAGTATGAGTGGTGGAGTTTAAATATATTTGTGAATCAACATTAAAATAAATAAAAATAGTTTAAAAATAGTTAATAATTATAGAAATGTAATCAAAATAGTTACTAAAATTACATGTTTTTAATTAATTAAAATATTTTATTTAAATTAATTTTTTGGTCATTTGTTATATACAATGATATTTAAATTAAATTACATATCATATTATGCTATTTAAAGTATTTAAATGCAATTTATGATTAAATATACAGATTGTTTGATTAATATTTAGTACAAATTGCCATCATTACATGTTATTCTTAAAATATCACATAATGTGGTTGAATTAATGGCATGTGCATGATCTTTTTTAAATTTTAATTTAGAGAAGAAC
Organism: Medioppia subpectinata; assembly: GCA_905368565.1. Lineage (NCBI taxonomy): Eukaryota > Metazoa > Arthropoda > Arachnida > Sarcoptiformes > Oppiidae > Medioppia > Medioppia subpectinata. The sequence continues at coordinate 8,105 of CAJPIZ010000111.1, forward strand.
TGCTCACAAATGTATTGACAACCGTAATAAGTTTGCAATTTAAGACAATTATTTTTTAATTTCTTAAATTCACCAGATAAGTTTTTATAAAATTCAATTTTACCGTTATTAAAATTAATATTTTCAAACTCTGTTTCATATAATATTAAATTATTAATTTCATTATGATATTTACTGTAATATTGATTATTAATTAAACCAAAAGGGTTATTAAATAATTTAAATTGGTATTCATGTTTTTGCAAATCTTTAAATTGTTTTTTATACTTATTAATAATAATTGTTATAAATTCAACAAATTTTTTAATATAAATTTTATTACTCTTATTATTATAATTTAATGAATATTTATTAATTATAAGTGCAGTATTAGATAAACTATTAAATTGGTAGTTTTGAATATTAATTAATAAATTTTCTAAACCCGTTATAAATGTATTAATATTGCAGATCATATCTATTATAAATTTATTTTTACCTTGCAAAAACATATTTAATTTATTTATATTATTAATAATATCGACTAAAAAAGCTAATTTTAATTGAAAATATTTATTCTGTATTATTAATAATTTATTTGTTTTACCAATTAATTTAAATAATTTATTATATGGTTAAGTAATATAAAAAATCGGTTTAAACAATTACCGAGAGATAACCATCTTATTTCCGTATAATAAATTACATTACAGAATTGAGCTTTTTTAGTAGCCAGATAATTTCTAAAATTTCTATTTATATTACCTTTAGATTTTAAAAAATTGATAATTTAAACAACATGTTTAACAATTGTTTCAAATTCTATATTTTTAATTATTAAATTTTGTTTGTGTAAAAAATAATGAAAATTTTTCAAATTTTTACCATAATTAATATTTAAATGTGTTTTTAACAATTCAACTAAACCATTATTCTTGCCTAATAAATTAGGCGCAACGTCTGATGTTATGGACACAAATTTTTTAATATCCAAATTATATTTATTAAAACACTGTAAAATAATTTTAAATAAATTATCACTTTTTGATCTAGTTTTAACTTCAATTAAATAAAAAAAATCTTCATTACAATTAAAATTACTATCAATATATCTAATATATATTATCAAATATTTTTTACCAATCAAATCAGTTGTCTCGTCCAAACATATTGAATAATATTTAATATTATTTAATTTAAGTTTTAATTGATTATATAATTTATTAGCAGTTAATGTAATTTCCTTCTTAATAGTTTGTGGACTTAAATATAACTTATTTATGTTATTATTAATATTTAAATTACCAGGATATAAATAATCTGTTATAAATAAAATTCACTTTATTAAAAATTGACCTGTATTTAGGGGTTTCATATGTTTGGCAATATTTACAGCTATAATATTACTTATTTGCTTATTTTTATTAATTGTTATATTATTATTAATAGAATAATTATTATTATATAGTTTGAACAATTCATTAAATTTATCCTGGCGAATTGTCATATCATTTGTAATTAAATAATTTTTATGAAATCGATCATAATGTTTTTTTAAACTTTGTTTTGTTATAAAATTAATTTTACCCTTATTGCAATTAGTTGTTTTGCAAATTAAACAGATACAAAAACTACCCTGTTTTATAAAAAAATAATTTAAACTCCATTGAGGTTGGAAATACCTTGATGAAATTTTTGGGGTAGCTTTTAGTGACTTCTGGCTCTCTCTTATCTCTCTCTTGAATTTCCTTTTCTCTCCAATGGCTCTCTCTTTCTCTCCAATGACTCTCTCGATCTCTCCAATGACTCTCTCGATCTCTCCAATGACTCTCTCGTTCTCTCCAATGACACTCTCTATCAATCCAATGGCTCTCCTCTTCTCTCGAATGGCTATCTCTCTCCCGAATGGCTCTCTCCTTCTTTTCAGCTGCTCTCTCCCGTTCTCCTACAGTTCTCTCCTGCTCTTGAATAGCTCTCTGTCTCTCTTCAATAGCTCTCTCAAGTTCTTCAATGGCTCTCTCTTTATCTCTTATCTTCAAATCCATTTTTTGTTATTTATAATATTTATTTATTATTAATAAAAATTATTTATTAAAAACATGTGTTTTGTTTGTTTATAATAATTTTTATCAAAACACAGGGCATGCGAAGACTATATTAATAGTAACGTTTATCATGAATAATAGTTTGCATATTAACAAGGTGATTTATAAACCACGTCACTTTTGTTTAAAGCCCTTCAAATTTGTGATGAATCTTAAACTATATAAACTATAAAACAATACATTTAAACCCTTATTAGTTCTATTGGTATAATAGTGTAAAACATTTGTATTAGTTTACGCAGGTCTATTAAATATTGTATTTGTTTTAGGCTATAGCTTATAGCCTATAAGTTATATTTTGTTTTAATTTATTTTAGTTTAATATTGATGTGTTATGTAACTTAATTTATATTAATAAAATATGTAACTTTGTTGCCTAAATTATTATTTAATAAGGCTTTATAAAATCTTAAAATTGTTATTTTAAATGTAATTTTGTTTAATGAAAACAGATGTTAAATAATATGCTAAATAATAAAAATTAAATAATACAAAATCAATCAAGCTCACCCAATAACTCGGCCACCTTGGTTTTGGTAATGGTCACATAGCCGTACTGTTGAGCGTGTATTTCATGTGTGGTGTTTGAGTGCGGGTTTTGGACGGTGTGGTGGTCTTTGAGGTATTGGTATTGTTGTTGTAATGTCTCGGTGTTTATGTCAGACTGCGCCTCATTGTCCAGCCAGTTGTCGGCAAAGAATGAGCCTGGTCAAATAAATAACTGTAATTAGTAAAATTAGTAAAGTTTTATATATGTTTTGTAATTATCATTGTAGATATAAAGCCAAATGAGCTCGTCGTAATCGAATGATGTGGATGCGTATATATTAACATTAGCGGACAAATGGTTTTGGAACATTAAACCTAGTTAAGACAATATTTGTAGACAAGTTAGTTTTAATTATTAGGTTATCAAATACATTAAAATGGTATAAAAAGTACCCGAATTGCATGTGTCCAAGTAAATTGCAAGCTTGGCAAACTTTTTCTCCTCGTTCAATTTGAACAAAATTGTGTTTAAGACATTCGCGTATAAGTAAGATGAGGGAAAGCAACCAGGTCTATTGTGATTGCTAATAGTTAGCACCTTAACAACATGTTAATACACTTATTTAATTAATCTAGTTTTACTTGTTTAACTATTGCAGCCAAAATAGACAGACACGTGATCATTTAGTCCATATTTGACCACTTTTTACTAGCGGCATTTAATTCAGCACTACCCTGCAATACTATCAATAAGGTTTATAATAAATAATAAACATGTTAAATATTGTTAATAAATACTGTAAACCTAATAAAATGATTAATTTGTAGGATAAAACTTTTGTCTAGAATGTATATTCTAGATATATTATTTATATTAAGTTGTTTACAACTAAGATAAAGTGTTATAATTCTTATATTAATACTTGGGAATTGAAGTCTATGTAACTTTCAGCTTGTACAATTGCTGATCGTGATGAGTTTATTTCTCATGTTAAACCCACCGTAAGGTTTTACATAAAGTGCCTTAAAGTGTAACACAAAATACTTAATATTATAGGTAGTTTATTGACAAATAATTTGTATATACAGTTTACTCACGTTAATATCATCATAGCTTCGGTTTCAACACCGATCAAGTGATTAATGCTATTAAGATACTCTAGATGATTAACCATTTGTTTAAAAAGTCTTATGTTTTTAAGAGCCCTGTAATTGGAAATATTTTATGTTAATTTAAAATTTACTAGATAGAAACACAGAATACCTAATATTATGGGTAGTTAATTAACAATTAATATTTATATACAGTTTACTCACGTTAATATCATCATAATGCTGTGTATGCTGGCTCTGTACTTACGAGAGATTCTAGTAACTCGTTTGTTGGCCGTGTATGATAGCACCGGTTTTAACCATAATCAAGAGATTAATGTAATTGAGATACTTCTTCAGATAATTAGCCATTTGTTTAATAAGTAATCTATATTTTTAAAAGCCCTGTAATTAACAATATTTAATGTTAATTTAAAATTAACTAGATATAAACTTACCTTAATTTTTTGATGGTATCCGTAACAGAATTGAGACAACATATTAGTATCTCTAGCGATGCGTCCAATTGACTGACCAATGATTGTTAGCAATGAAATAAAATGATTATTAAAGTAATTATATCATAATAATAATGACGCCTATTTTGTGAATATAATTTTGTATTTTAGTTTAGTATTGTGTTTAAAAAAGTTCCATATGGTTATGTTAAGCAATTACTTTTTAAAAATATGTAGCTAATTAATTAAAGTTTATATCTAAAAACTCTTACAATAAAATACGTTTTGAAAAAATGTATTTAATAAGTTTGCATTAATAATCACATAATAATTAAAATACAATAATAATATAGTTTAATAAAAATTATCAAAACATAACATAATGTTTTGGTGTAATTTTGCTTTGGGTAAATTGAGCAAATTATTAAATTAATGTTATTGTATGTTTTAATTTTAATTATATATTTATACAATATATCCAAATTGATTGTTAGTGTATTGACTGCAATGTTGTATCAATTGGTTGACAGCGATGTCCGCATCACTCGATTCACGCATTGTTTCACAAATATTCACAAATACTTGTAATTTGCGTAAAACGTAAGTATCCTAAAAATAATATAATATACAATATATTTTTATAAAATAGATAAATATTTTTTTATTTTAGTACTTGTGTCAAATCAACAAAGACATCGATGGGAGTAAGAAAAGCTGTAATCATCACTTAGTGATAAATTTTAAACCAGTCAATAGAAAAACATATATGTGTAAAAGATACATATATATTTTAATAAATTCTTTAAAAATGATAAAATAAATAATGTAATCAGCCAAAATAACAATGGCATTATTTGATTAATTAAAATTAGTAAAACTGTTTTAATAAACGATCATTGTTTAATATTTTATCATTGATTTTACATGAATTTCATTTAATTGTTTATCAAAAACGTGTTATTACTTTCAATTGTAGTGTTAAACGCTTAATGTGCATCACATGCTTTGCCTAAGCCTTACATTTGTACTCCGGATTAAGGTCTTTATCACAATCTGTATCAACACATACATGTATATGTAGTTGTGTCTGAGTGATGATTACAGCTTTTCTCACTCCCATCGATGTCTTTGCAAATCAAAGCAATTTTCGTTAAAAGTGTCTGCAAATTTTCGATAACACTGTCTATTATTGAGATCTAGTTTTTCGTTTAGAATAGCATTGCTATCGACTGTCAGTAAGTGTTGAATACTATTCACGTAATCATTGATATGTTTGTCCACATATTGTCTGCCATTTAACAGTCTTTCCATTTCTTTCACATAACTGTGAATATTATCAAAATTTATTTATAAAAAAATCCAAAATTATTGTTTTTTAAATTGAAGTAAAATTGTTAATTACTGTAATTTTTTGTTATCATCGCTAACACTATTAATAAGTTTTTCCAATAAATTTAGTGCCACATTCCATTTGCTAACGGTTTCATTATTTTGGATATGTTTATTACCAGGGACATTTAACAATCCTTTTTGTTTATGGCCTAAAAATTCTGCAATAAGCAATTGACCTAGGCTCAAATTGCCATAATGTTGTGCATGTTGATAATCTTCACCAACTTTAACTCTATCGGCAAAATACTTATATTGTTCATCAAATGTCTCATTTTTCAGATCATAAGTCTCATCATTTACGAGCCAATTGTTTGCAAAAAACGAGCCTGGTAAAATTATTATTTGTTAATTACAATATAAAGTGTATAATAAATTAACCATACTTATATATGTTTTCAGTTTATCATCATACGTTAAAAAATTGCTAGTTTCATCTGGCAGAGATGATGTGACCGCATACACATTAATGTTATCAGGAAGTATTTTATTGAACATTGAGCCTGAAAAATAAATTTTAACAATGATTAATTGAGATAAGCTACCAAGTTAATTTTTATTAATTATAATTTATTTTTAAAATACAGTTACCTGAACTACAAGTATCAATATAAAAAATAAGCTTGGCGTATTTGTTCATCAAATGCATACTCTTTAATGTTTTGATTAAGTCAGTAGCGTATAGCACTTTGCCATGGTTAAATTCAACCATTCCTGTTTATATTGTAAGTAAAATGTTTAACATGATAAAATAATATATATTTATTTTTAAATAAACTTTATATTACCAGGTGAACGATGATCGCCAAAATACACAAATACGTGATCGTTTGGTCCACTTTTAACTACTTTCTTGCCTCTTTTGGTTAACTCTATGTCACCACTTATTGCTCCCAAAAAGTTCTACATGAAATTTACATATAATTAATACAATTCTTATTTAATTAGTAATTTTTATTAAACTTTACCGTAGGGTTAACATCGGTGCCGACATAATCTTTGGAAATATCATGGTACAGATTTTTACCCCCGATTTCGTTTATGACAACTCCTGAGTTAGGGTTTTTGCTATTGTGTGCGATATCGTCGTAATGCATGACAATTATATTGCTCTCCGGTATGCCATACGAGCGGAACAAATGATATGCCCGGTATACTAGTGCCTAAATAATATTGGTTAAAAATGAGTAAAATTATAATAATGCAATTAATTTATTTTAAGGGTTAATATACCTGATCGGCATAATTCTCCCATCCGTTACTCCCGGCGCACAATACGACCCATTTGTGGCTATTGTCCACATCATTGGCGGTTAATTGATTGGCAAATGGCAGTCCATTACAGACAACGATATACGCAACTAATAATACTACCGTATTACCCCGCTTATAGGTGCATGCACTTATATGTGAGTTTTCACACAAGGGGTGCACCTATATCCGGATATAGGTGCAGTAGTTTTTGACACATTTTTGACTTTCAATTAAAATTTACATATACCTTGAAATGAAAGTCGATTAACTTATTATTAAACTTTGAACTCTAAAATGTTACTTTAAATGTTTAAATTCTATATGAATTTTCTTATCTATTTATGAGCTTCATGAATAATGAGTACATTAGTGTAAAATATCTCATATAATAAACATATCCTTAAGTGATGATTCATCACAAATGAATCAATTCAAATAATCAGTGAATAAATGGATATAAATGAAAAAATCAGTGATCAAAGTGTGACAAAACAAAGAAAGAAATTAAAATGAATATTTACTTTAAATTATTAAATAAGGAATCATCTACCCATTAATTTATTAAATAATTCTGACAAATAAATTTTGGTGCACTTATATGTGATTTTTACACAAGGGGTGCACTTATATCCGGATATAGGTGCGGTAGTTTTTGTGACATGCAAAATCTGTGAAATTCACTTATAAGTGCATGCACCTATAAGCGGGGTAATACGGTAATGTTATTTTCATTATATTTATTTGTGTTATTAATGAAAATTTTATAAAATGAAATTAATGTTTTAAACTATTTATAGTTTATAATTTCTATTATATTTTGGTATACCTTGCACAATTTAAGCTTGTATGTTTGCAATAAATGTCAATATAAGCCCAATGTACTAAACTTTCATGCTGATATGAATATAATTTGTTATCAATTTGCTTTTTTGATTCAAATTTTATTTTCTTGGAAAATAATAACATTTTTTTATTTATCAGTTTTTAGTTCATTTAATAATTATTATTGTATTTCCAAAGTCTTTAAATTATAAATAATTTTGTCTAATATTTTAAATCTTTTAAATATAATAAAAAAAGATGTAAACATTTTTAGAACAAAAATTAGAAACTACTGGCCATTCCGGATAAATTGACATAGTAACTTTACATTTATGTAAATTGTATGTTTTAAAAATTAATAATAGTTTTAAACCAACTAATTCAAAATGCTGGTAGTAAACAATTATGTTATCTATAAATTATTAAATACAATAACATACAACAAGAGTTAATTTAACCTGGTATAATAGCAATTAAAATTTTAGATAATAATTTAGTACAGTGACATAAATGTTGAAGCACTTTAATTGAATTGTTATACAGCGCGTGTAAATTTATCGATTAGTTTATTATATATTGATAGATAAATTTGATTTTCGTAGAAACTAATAACAATTCATTTGTTATCTTATATTATATAGTTAAATTTTTTTAAATTCTAATATTAAAACACTAATAAAATACTTAAAATGTGCGAGTTAAAACAGAGTTAATATAATAATCTTATGGCTTAGGATTAGGGTTGCCAACTGGTCAAGGTTTGCCTTGATTTGCAAGGTGAGAGGGTTCTGGTCAAGGTGAAAGGCGAGGGTCTCACCTTGACATAGACAAGTCAAGGTGAGAGCAAATGTAATTACCGTATGTCTATTTTATATATTTATTGTAATGAACACACTATTTAAAGCACAGAATAATATTAATTGTCTATTTGTATAATTGAAAACAAATCCTTTATTAAAAACCCTTTGTAAGAAAGACTTTTGTCTTCAAAAAGCCCTATCTTATATGGGAAATACACTGTATTATAATAAAACTAAAATAAATTAAAGCTTAAATTAACATTTTGCTCATATTTCAAAAATATTTATAATCAAATATGCAATAATAATGGTGGTCAAGGTTTGGTGAAGGTGAATTTAGAAAAGTTTTGTATTTTTCAAGGCGATAGTCGATCAGAGTTGGCAACCCTACTTAGGATTGATCATGATTATGGTTGCCAACATCTCTACGGTTAATTCTGACCTTTCTTATAGTGAATAACTGATTTGTATTGTTTGTACGGTTTATATTTTGCTTAATAATAATTTGCTGATTATGACAGATATAAAGTTTAATTTTGCTCAACAATTGTATCAATAGATTAGTAAACATAAGGACCAATACACCAAACCATAGGCCGAGTAGTGATCCCACAAACACCACGTACTCTTCAAATGGCATTTTCAGTGATATCTCGTACACCATATCGGGTTCTGACGGTATTTGGAAAAATACTTCGACAATATTCTTAGAATCTTTGCTGTGATTAAGTTTATCGAATTCGTAATAGAATGAGTGGTAGTGTTGTATACACTCTATTCGGTCGCTGTATTTACTTATGCAATAATTTTTAATAGCCTCGTCTTCATTGAGTCCATGACTTGCCGTACGATTGCTTTTATCGATATCTTTATAGTAAATGTATTCTAAAGGGAATACAGAATACTTTTGATAATATTGTTCAATAATACAGTTGCCAACGTATTTAACAACGCTTTGTTTTATTAAACATCTCTCGTCATTAAACTTGTAATTTAACATAACCGTAGATTTGTGATACTTAATCTCGGCGCGTGTAATATCACCCAACGGTATTCTAAGTAGTTGTTTCCAGTAAAAGTCGCGCAACCTGTCCCATCTCGAATGAAAATGTACATAAATTGTATCACGAATTAATGCAACATTAGTAAATACAAATAACAACATTCTGTTTGTAGAGCCCGAGATGTTTAATTTATACTGAGTGTCTGACTCGCCTTTCCATTGCGAAAACACTGACCAACTCATTATATTTTCTTTGTACCAGTTTAAATTTAGACCCACACGAATTGGTGCTAGGTTATTGCATTGATTTTTTTACCCCCACGATAGTAACAATTATAAACGTTGTAATTGCCAACAAAGTCAATTATTTTATTTATTTGATAATTAGGCATTGATCTCATATCGATTGTTTGTTTATGGTCATTTGTGGCAATAATAGATCTTATAAGTGGACTAATTTCCGTACAAATGGTGAGTCCCGGCGGATACATCTCTGTTGGCAATTCTCTACCTATGGTTGTTGTGGTCTTGTATGAGAAGTATATTAAACTCATTTCATACGTTTGTTATAGAAATCCACACAATAGTAGTGTTTTCAATATACAACTCTTTACGGATATTTTGAACCACATTTTACTAAAATTGTATTTGAAATAAATTATGTTTTTTTAAACACTATAAATTAAATTAAAGAAGTTAACATTAGTATAATAATATAGCCTTGTTGCATCTATTCGACAATATGTACAAAGTGTATGTCAAAGTTTAATATACAATTCATTTATATGCAGTAAGTTTAGGATTTGTTTTATTGATTATGTATTTATACAAAAACATTTAAATTTAGTATCATGTTTATGCACCATAAATGATTAATTTTAATATTTTGTATAGTAATATTAATATAATCAATATTTATTATCATACACATAAAATATTCTAAATTAAAAAGATCAGTTATACAATACTGCACTGTATATGATTTTATACTAAAAACAACAAAACAACGAACACACATTTTAATAAGAAATAAATAATGTATTATCTTCAACAATTTAAATAATAGTTTGCTAGAAATTAGGTCTATATATGCAAATTATGAAAACAACTTTTATCTAACCTAAACTATCGTACCATGTAAATACAAAAAATTACATATAATTACAATAAATTACAAATAATAGATACAAATAAACATATAACTAAAATTAATCATGCAGAAAATTACCATAGATTAAATGGTAATAACTTATATTATTTTCCGAAAATTCAATTTTAATTACAAAAAAACAAAAGTAAGAATTTAGTTTTTACTGTTTTTTATTATAAATACTTAAGGTTTTACAATTAATTTGCTTAGGTAATACTTTTAAGTATTGTATAATTATTTGAATTTAAAATAATTGATCAAGCTACTTAATTAGTAGCTTTAATAATCATGTTTATAATTAAGAAAATTTAATAAAATTTAATGCAAATTTTGGGCAAAAGATCGGTCAATATTTTCACTGCAATACTCTTGAAGTCTATTTAACGCAATGCTCTCATAATCCGAGTGTTCAGACACTGTATTCAATGTCTCGCATATATTTACAAATACCCACAACTTATGGAAAGCGTATAAATTCTGTTTAATTAATATTATGTTACAATTAAAATTAATTTCAAAATTTAGCAGTTATTATTATATAAATACCTGGTTAAAATTAAAGCAATATTTGCTATAAACATCGACAAACTTTCGATAACATTGTCTATTATTGAGCTCTTGTTTAGTGTTTAGAATAGCATTGCTATCGACTGTCAGTAAGTGTTGAATACTATTCACGTATTCAGTTATAATTTTGTTTACATATTGCCGGCCATCCAGTAATCTCTGTAATTCATTCTCATATCTATTAATTAAAATTAATTAATTATTATAAAATTATTTATATACAGTATATACACAGAAAATAACAGTAAGTTCATAGTTAGTAAATACCGTTGTTTTTCATTGATATCCTCAGACAATGCGATATTCATTTGAGCTAAATGTATGACCACATTCCTATTGTCTGCCAAATCAGCCAATTCTGGCAATTCTGAGTCAATCGCATAGTTTGCACCAGAATGTAATTTACCTAAATTAAATAAAGCAAAAAATTCATTTGCATTTTTAAAATAACTACAATTGTACAATAAGACTCTAATTAATTACCCATATACTCTGAAACATGTTGTTGACCAATATGTTTATCCCCATATTGTTGAGCATGCTGAGTCCAATCCATTACAAATGTAGTATTTGTGCCAGGTGGCCACCAACCAGATATGGTTAAATTGGGCCGATCAGCAATGTATTGGTATTGGTCGTTTAGGGACTCCATGTCAGGGTAATAGATCTGGCTATTTTTAAACCACATTGTGGCAAAGTATGATGCTACAAATATATAATTATTAAATTAATATAATAAAAACCAATAAACATTATTATATTTAACAATTACCTGTAAAAGATCTACGTAAATAGTCGTAACTATATTGGGCACCATATTCATCTGGTCGACTCGCAGCTAGGGCGTAAACATTTATATCGGCAGGTAAATAATTGGCAAACATTGATCCTAATTAAAATTTAATATTAATAGTTTTTTTTTGCCTTTTATGAAATAAATGTTTTAAACCACTCTCTCTCTCTCTCTCTCTTATTTACCTGCTAAACATGATCCAAGATAAAATACCATCTGTGAAAATCTATTATTTTTATGCATAGCCTTTAGAACATTGTTTAGCTCTTCGGCGTGGAGTACAGTATTATTCGGGAATAATACGACCTCTAATGTACACAAATTAATTAATAATTTATTTAATAGTTCTAGATTTGTAAAATAACAGAATTACTCACCGTTCTCACCATGGCTCAATAAATAAACAAATATACGATCGTTGAGCCCACTATTGACCACTTTTTTACCCTGCTTGACTAATTCTTGATCACCTTGTAGAACGCCCAAAAAGTTCTGTCATGTTACAAATTTGACGTTTAATAAAATAAATTAAATTTGACTATTTAATGTTGTTATTGTCCTTATACCTTTATTGTGACATCATCACTAGTATAGTGTTTGGGCACTCCGTGGTAAACATCGGTGCCATTACCATGGTTAACAATAATGTTAGGCGTAGGGTTGGCCGGATTGTGAGCTATATCATCGATGTGCATAACAATTATGTTTTCATCGGGAATACCCTGCGATCGAACCAATTGGTACGCGTGGTATATGTCGGCCTACAGGGTAATTATGATTTAGTAAGGTAATTTTATATTTTACTTTAATTTATCAATATACAGCTTTACCTGGACAAAATAGTTAATCCATTCGCCTGACCCGGCGCATAACACCACCCAATTTTTGCCAATTGAACCAGGGTCATTTTGCGAGATGAATGGGACCCCGTTCACTAACACTAAAATTATAGTAAAAGTTAACAGATTTAATGTTTTCATTATTAATATAATTGTTAATTGTGATAAATGCAACTTATACGTTTAGTTTATATATACTGCATTAAAATATTTAACAGTAAACACCAAGTTTAATGACTCACCCAATAGTATGCTATAATTCTCACGATTATTGGTTGCAAAATCGGGAACCAATTAAACCAAGATTGCTTTTAATATTATTGCTAATAGTAAAATGATAATATTATTACTTATAATTATTGCAATTTGAATTACATTATTTAATTGTTAAGATTATAATGTACCAAGTTGACTTACAAATTTAGGCAGTTAAAATCATACACTTGATAATTATTGTATAAATAAAAATTTTGTAAACCTATGAAATGTAAACTCGTTAGGTGTACATTGGTGAGAAAACAACCATATATCGAAACTAGATTATCTTATCTAGTAAATACAATGTCTATTGCACAAAATAATTAAAAAATAAACAACATAAAATTTAATTTTGTAATTAACTAAAATTGTACATATTATTTAAATTATATGCCATCAAAAATTAATTTGACCAGAACCATTTAAAGCTAGTCGGGTTTTTAAAAAAAAAAGCTGTCCAGTTATTCATTGAATTAAAAAATATACTAAAATATTATAAATATTGATAATTATTTTATAGAGGATTAAGCCTTAAATGATCCTCATCAATTCATAATACAAATCAGAGAAACAGTAGACCTTATAATTCACACAAATTTCGTATATATAAACTTACAAATTAGTTGTAAAAACAAGCTATCTAGCGTAGATAGCGGCTTTTTAGCATTAATTTATAAGTATATATATACGAAATTTGTGTAAATTATAAGGTCTACTGTTTCTCTGATACAAATGTAATGTTTTGCAAACAATATAAAAATGTTTTATATATTTTATATTGATTTTAGCTGTGATGATCATGTACATTGTTAGCCTTATTACAACAAACTTATTGAATTTTTTGTGCCATATTCTGGTCAATATTAATGTGACAGTAAGATATCAATTGGTTGAGTGCGATATCCGCGTCATTCCTATCGCGCAGTGTTTCGCAAATATTCACAAAAAGTTGCATTTTCTTCAGAGCGTATGGATTCTGTTAGGAATAAATAAATAAATGTAATTAAATATTATAAAAATACAAATTCATAAAATAATACCTTGTTCAAATTAAAGCACTTTTCATTAAAAGTGTTGACAAATTTTCGGTAACACTTTCTGTGATGAAGCGGGTGTTTGCCCTTTAGTATAGCATCTGGATCAACTCCTACCAACAAAAATTAATACTAATTAAAAATTTAAATCTAGATATAAACTTACCCTAATTTTTTGGCGGTATTCTTAACCGATTCGAGACGTCTTATTAGTATCTCTAGCGGTGCGTCAAATTGACTGACCGATGAGGTGACCGAAATGAAATATAATGATAGTAATAATAGCGTAACAAACATGGCGTGTACTTTGTTAATACACGTTGTATTTTGTTTTATTCGTTAGTAATACTAACTTACAGTATACTAAAATGCCATATGGTTATGTTATGCAACTATTTATATTCATAAAATATGTAACTTGCTTACATAAACCTGTATTAATAATAAATTAATATTAATTAAGGAATTAAAAATAAATAAAATTGTACTTGTTGTTTTGTTTTATAAAAACAGTTGTTAAATATTTCATTAATTGTGATTTATTCACGGTAACACTAGTAAAATGATTTAATAACCCTTGGTTGCTATTAATAATACTTTTAAAACTTGCAAATAATTAATTAAAGTTTATAATTAAAAAGTTTGACAATAAAATACGTTTTGCAAAATATATTTATTTAATTTGTATTAATAATAACATAACAATTAAAATACAATAATAAAACAATCTAATAACAATTATCACAACAAAGCATCATTGTTTAAACAATAGCCTCGAAAGTTTTAGCTGAATGTTGTTGACACGACTCGACCAAATTTTCAATAGCGTTATTGACTTGGGTTTCGCTAATACTGGCGCATATATTGGCAAAAACATGCATTTTTCTCAATACATAAGAGTTCTAAGTAATAAATAAATAAATTAATTTAATACAAATTACCACAATTAATCATAAAAATTTAATGAATACATACTTCGCCCAAATTGAAGCAATTTTCGTGGAAAGTAGCGACAAATTTTCGATAACACTCTCCGTTATTGAGCTCTTGTTTAGTGTTTAGAATAGCATTGCTATCGACTGTCAGTAAGTGTTAAATACTATTCACGTAATTATTGATATGTTTGTCGACATATTGTCTGCCGGCGTATAAGCCCTCCAACTCGACAATAAAACTGAAAATCAAAGTAAATATAATATATTAATTTTTGTATCATTTATATAAATATAAACAAGTAATTACCTATTTTTCTCATTGATATCCTGAGCGCTGGCAATACGTCTCTGCAGTAAATCTATGGACACATCGTATTTGTTGACCTCATCGGTGTTTGAGCCCAAGTGTGGCACAAATCTATTGGCGTTTTTAGGTTTAAGACCTTATATTTAAAAACAAAATGTAATTAATTAAACTTAAATCACTAGCATTATACAAAATCAATCCTACATACCCAAAAACTCGGCCACCTTGGTCTTGGCCACGTTCAGATCTCCGTACTGTTGGGCGTGTATTTCATGTGTGGTGTTTGAGTGCGGGTTTTGGACGGTGTGGTGGTCTTTGAGGTATTGGTATTGTTGTTGTAATGTCTCGGTGTTTATGTCTGACTGCGCCTCATTGTCCAGCCAGTTGTCGGCAAAGAATGAGCCTGGTTGAATAAATAATTGTAGTTAGTAATGAAAATTATTACAATTTTTCTGTAGTTGCATTACTTATATAAGTTTTATATTTATCATCGTAGATGTAAAACCAACTGAGCTCGTCGTAATCGGACGATGTGGATGCGTACACATTAACATTGGCGGGCAAATGGTTTCGGAACATTGAGCCTGGTTATAACAATAGTTGCAACAAGTTAGTCTTAATTTTGACAAAGTTTCAAACATTCAAATATCAATTAAAGTACCTGAATCGCATGTGTCCAAGTAGATTGTGAGCTGGGCAAACTTTTTCTCCTCGTTCAATTTGACCAAAACTGCGTTTAAGTCCTTAGCGTATAAGTAGGATGAGGGGAAAGCAACCAGATCTATTTGCGAGATATAACATTAACAATGTGCTAATACAAATAGTAAATAGCTTTAATTATACCTGTTGATCCATGGTCACCAAAATAGACAAACACGTGATCATTCGGTCCACTCTTGACTACTTTTTTGCCAGCAGCAGCTAATTCAGCATCACCTTGAAGTACTTTCAAAAAGGTCTATAAATAATATCATATTGTTAATAAAATAGTAAAACAGAATAAATAGTATTAAATACTAGAATTCAACAATATAACATTATTTACAATTATTCGCAATAAAATATAATTTATGCGTTTAATTACCTACGGATTGACATCTTTGCCGGTATAGTCTTTGGTGACACCCTTATAGACATCGGGACCGCCGATATCGTTGACTACAATACGTGGCGTAGTGTTTTCAGAGTTGTTAGCGATATCGTCGTAATGCATGACAATTAAATTGCTATCAGGTATGCCATAAGCCTTGAACAGATGGTACGCCCGTTAGACAATAGCCTACTATTTATTACAATAATAATTAATATTTTATTTTCATAGTGGTCAATGTAAAACATGGTTTTTTGTGCTGACTAACATACCTGATCCCCATAATTGCCCCCAACCCCTACTGCTGGCGCACAATACGACCCATTTTTTGGCCAGCGTTAGCACGAAGATGTAAAACACTAACATGTTGCCAAGATGTGCTACACCCGGTCCACCGTTAAGTATGTGCTTTTACTATTGATCATTACTTTTAGTGCTGCCCTCGCGATATACTCTCGTACTCACCAGCCATGAAGTCTACTCTCGTATAGAAACATTGCATAACAATATACAGTGGAAACTGTGTGTAATGAATAGATCGAGTCCATGGCTTTTGGTTAATAACATAGTAGTACCCAATATAGTGGGTTAATATAGACATTATTTTAACATTAAATATACATGTATGTTTTGGTTTTGAGATTTGAGTTATAACATAGAATGCTTATAACGCACAATTGCTATTTAAATATATTGTTATATAAATGACAAATTTTTAATAAATAATATATTTTTACATAAACTTATTATGTTTTGAATTAATTTTTATTAAATTAAATTTATTGTAAAGTTACTAACTGTACAAACTGTTTGAGGGTAAAATTATTATTTGTTAATTACAATATAAAGTGTGTAATAAATTTACCGTACTTATATATGTTTTCAGTTTGGCATCGTACGTAAAAAAGTTGCTAGTTTCATCTGGCAGGGATGATGTGACCGCGTACACATTTATGTTATCAGGTAGTACTTTATTGAACATAGAGCCTGGTAAATGAAATGTAAAAATAATTAATTAAGAAAAGCTACCGTGTTAAATTTTTATTAATTATTATTTAATTTTAGAATACAATTACCTGAACTACAAGTATCAATGTAGAAAACAAGCTTGGCGTATTTTTTCATCAAATGCATACTCTGTAATGTTTTGATTAAGTCAGTTGCATATAAAACTTTGCCATTGTTAAATTCGACCATTCCTTTAATATGGTAAGTCAAATATTGAACATGATAAAATAATATATTAATTTTAATAAATATTTTATATTACCAGGTGCACCATGATCGCCAAAATACACAAACACGTGATCGTTTGGCCCGCTTTTAACCACTTTCTTGCCTCTCTTCACTAACTCTGGGTCACCACTAATTGCTCCCAAAAAGTTCTACATAGAATTTAAATATAATCAATACAATTAATATTTAATTAATAATTTAATTTAACCTTACCGTAGGGTTAACTTCGGTGCCGATATAATCTTTGGGAATATCATGGTACAGATTTTTACCCCCAATTTCGTTTATGACAACCCCTGGATTAGGGTTTTTGGTGTGATGTGCGATATCGTCGTAATGCATGACAATTATATTGCTCTCAGGTATGCCATACGAGCGGAACGTATGATATGCCCGGTATACTAATGCCTAAATGATAAAGGTAAAAATAATTAAAATTATTAATATGAAATTAATTTATTTTAAATATTAATATACCTGATCGGCATAATTTTCCCATCCATTACTCCCGGCGCACAATACGACCCATTTATGGCTATTGTCCACATCATTGGCGGCCAATTGATCGGCAAATGGCAGTCCATTACAGACAGCGATATACGCGACTAATAATACTAATGATATATTCATTATAATTATTTTGTTATTAATGAAAATCATATAAAGTGAAATTAATATTTCAAACTATTTATAGTATAATTTGTTATACCTTGCACAATTTAAGCTTGTTTGTTTGCAATAAATATCAATATAAGCCCAATGTACTAAACTATTATGCTGATATAAAAGTAATATTGTATCAATAAATTTCTCTGATTTAAATTTTATTTTCTTGGAAATTACAACATTTCTTATCAATAACTATTTAGTTCTTTTAAGAATAGTGTAGTTTAAATTGTATAATAATATTTACATATTTCTTGTTACCTAATTGTTTCGAACAATTTCAATGTAACTCTAATAATAAATATTATATCTATTAAATATATTGCATTACCTCTGGTGGTGGGCTTCTCTCTCACACACACATACATACATACATACATTCAATGTATTGAAATTATTATTACTAATGACATTGATATTATTATTACTGTAAATATCAAAAATTGTTTATAAAGTAACAGAGCTTTCAAGGCCGCCAATCCGGGCTATGGGTTAGTAAATATTATATTTATTAAGGATCTTATAATTATTATAGGAATATGTGACAAATTAATAATTTTAGGGCAAATAATTAAAAAATGGCAATCTATTCTGAATAGAATATACAATATATAGTATGTAAAGATATAAAGTAGTATAAAGATACTAGTATAACTAATGTAAAAGTTATTGTGTTATTTTTAATATGTAAATGCATTAATATTATGAACTTTTATTAAATTTTAAATTAGTTTATAAATTATTTAAGGGCACTCTCAAAACATACACCATGCGCCAATTTAATCTGGTATAACAGCATTTAAAATTTTAGATAATTATTTAGTACAATGTAGTAAATGTTGCAGCAGTTTATTCGAATTGTTATACAGCGCGTGTGAAACTATCATTTGGTTTATCATATTGATAAATTTGATTTTCGTAGAAATTTATAACAATTCATTTATTATTTTATATTATCTAGTTTAATTTGTTTTACTACTAATATCAAAACACTAATACCATAGTCTATGGTCCATAGTTATTAACAATTAATATAGTTTAGGTATTTATATTAATTAAACAATCTAATTTTTAGTTACCCATATAATATGAAAGGGTCTTATTGACAATGTACATGTTTGGTTTATAATTTCAAATATTTCTTAAAAAATTACGAAACAATTTTATTTGTTTTAATAATTACTGATGATGATCTAGATAATTAGTCTATTAAAAACATTTTATATAATGTAAAAATTAGTTATTTTATTTTTTAACTAAAATTAATATTTTAAAATGCCTCTTGAGTAGGGTGACCAGAACGTCCTTTTTTATGGGTTTTGTCCTTTTTTCGACTTCTGAAAACAGAGTAAAGAAGGACGCGTCCTTTTTTGAATTTTTGTAATTTCAATATAAAAGGTTAATATGTTTTAAAATATGCACTGTAGATCTGTAAAGTTTAGACATTACAGCACATAAACAGTAAATAATAATAATAAAGTAGAAATATATTTAAAAATGTGGTAATTGTTAACAGAAAACTATTATAAAATCAGATAATTTTGTTAATTAAAAGTGTTTTCATTTAAATATTCATTTAAAATGTGTGACAAAACAAAGGAAAATGCATAGGGTTAAAAAAAATTTGCGTCCTTTATTTTGTCCTTTTTTAATGACTATTTTATACCAGTCGTCCTTTTTAAGAGGATTTTTGGTGGTCACCCTACTCTTGAGCAAATGTCATAAACTATTTAATTAATTTAAATTTTAGTAGTACACAAATATGTTAAATAATAAATTAATTTATTTGAAAATTTCTATTGTTATTTCTCTCTAAGTTTAAGATTGATCATGATTACGTTTTCCAACTACGTCTACGGTTAGGTCTGGCTTTTCCTATAGTAAATAACTGATTTGTATTGTTTGTATGGTTTATAATAATTTGCTTATTATTACAGATATAAGGTTTAATTTTGCTCAACAATTGCAGGAATAGATTAGTGAACATAAGGACCGATACACCAAACCATAGGCCCACAAGTGATCCCATAAACAACATATACTCATCGAGTGACATTTTCAGCGATATCTCGTACATCATATCGGGTTCTGACGGTATTTGGAAAAGTATTTCTACAATATATGGTTTATTATAATGAATTAATTTATCGCTTTCATAATAAAATGAGTGGTAGTGTTGTATACACTCTAATCGATCTTTGTATTCACGTACGCAGTGTTGTTCAATAGCCGTGTCTTCAATTAGTCCATGACTTGCCGTACGATTGCTTTTATCGATGCCTTTAAAGTAAATATAATCTAAAGGTAATACAGAGTACTTTTGGTGATAGTGACGAATAAAACATTCGTCAATATATTGAGCAATACTGTGTTTCACTAAACATCTCTGGTCATTAAATTTATATTTTAATATAATGGTCGATTTGTGATACTTAATCTCGGCGCGTGTAATTTCACCCAAATGCAATCTTAGCAAGTGTTTCCAGTAAAAGTTGCGCAACCGGTCTCGCCGCGAATGAAAATTTATATATATTACATTATTAATCAATGATTAATTAGTGAATACAAACGTCAACATTCTGTTTGAATTGCCCTGGGTGTCCAACATATACTCAGTGTCCGACTCGCCCGCCCATTGCGAAAACACTGACCAACACATTATGTTTGATGTGGCATAATTTAAATTTAAACCAACCCGAATCGGTGCTATTTTATTACATGGCTTTCTTGGACTTGTACCATAATCACATGTATACATGTTATGATTGCCAACATGGTCAATTATTTTATTAATCCCATTATTAGACATTGGTCTCATTGATCCATTGATTGTTTGCTCGATGGATTTATTGGTGGTTATAATTGATCTTACGACAGGATCAATGTGTGTACATATGGTGAGCCCCGGCGGGTACAGCTCTGATGGCAATTCTGAGCGTATGGTTGTTGTGGTTTCGTATGAGAAGTATATTAAACTCATTTCATACGTTTGGTACAAAAATCCACACACTAGTAATGCATTTGTTATACAACTCTTTACAGATAGTTTGGACCACATTTTGTAAAGGTTTATTTGATAAATAAATTACAAGTTTATATTTGCTTTAAACACTACAATATATTAATTAAATTGATTTTAAAACTAAGTATAAAATCTAGTTTTGTTGCATTTAGTTGATTATATGGCAAAGTTTAGTAAATGTCAAGTTTATATAATATATAGTATTATATTCTTATGGTTTGGTCTCAGATAGAGATTCGCCGATAAGTAATAAAGTTGTGCCGACTCTTTACGGTGCGCTGTCTGATCGATGGCGCCGATAGAGAGGCAGTGCTGTCGTGGAGAGGGTTTGATTACGAGGTGTTCACGCAAATCGTGGCCAGAGATGTGGAGGATAGCCGAGCGGTGATGAGGAGTGCAATCGCCCAGTCAGGGTAATTGTCGTGTAATTGCCCAGTCAGGGTAATTGTCTTGTAATTGCCCAACGAGGGTAATTAGGGATAGCGGCAAAAGTACTGTTGCCGTTATCGTAGATTTAATAGCGAATGAATTGATGACCAATGAGTTACTCAACGAATGTAAGTTTATTTTAGTCACAAATGTATAACAAAATATGGTAAAACTTTAGATAAAAGTGGTATAAAATACTGGTATGCCGATTAGTATAAGAGATGAAGAGCTGGTCCAACGGTGTGGCCGATTAGCTATGAGAACAATGAGATAAAATGGCTGACACTCTGATCGAGTGGAGCAGTGGTGAGGCAACTGAACAGTTGGGCACTCAAACCAAGACTAACTCTGAGAGCACATGGAGTGGCTCTTAACCATTAGTTCACAACGCTGGCCTCTGCAGAGACTTTTGATATTAAAACTACTGGCTAAAATCAGTTATAAGTGTCAGTGTAATAAGATTCCAATGTATTCCTCAATCAAACATTTGAGTAAATATTGAATTAATCAAAATTTGATTATCATGTCCTGTGTCCGAGCAGTAGATTTTCAAAGAGAGGTCACTTCCCGAAAACGGCCACGTTGTCAAACATTAAACTTTTTGAACTCTTAACATTTTAGTGCATTTTTGCTATATAGCATATTTCGACGCGCCCCTACATACTGAGTGCCCATTTCTACGCACTATTTTGCCACTGCATTGTATAACGTGAATGCAGTGCTCGTAAGGTACTGTACAGGGTTTTGACAAATCAGTTATTAGATGTCGCGCATATCACCCAGCACAATAAGATTGTATTGTGATGAAAGTAAGTGTTGGCAGAGTTTGCGTACAACTCGCCCCTCAAATGGATAGCATCGGTGCCTCCATCGGGACCAATGCTTATAGCACTATATGCTTGGATTTTGTTTTGTGGTGTAAGCAGTGCTTCTACGACTAGCAAAGCGTTTATTGAACTGTAATACTGCAATAATGAGTACATTTTCAATACATAAATTATTGTTAATAGTTTTGGCCCCACATTCCTATTTAAATAGGAATGTGGGGCTATGTTTGAGCGTAATTTATACGCAAAAATAGTCCCAATAATATCCGTTTCCTTATTAGTCTTATTAGTAAACAAACATTTTTGTTGTGTTTTAATTATTTGTTTATTACTTGTAAAATGAGTCGAAAACAGATTTTAACCAAACAACAACTGGAAGACCTGTTAGACATATCGGACGTCGACGACAACTCCAGTAATGAAGAGATCGATGACCTGCAAGACTCGAATCATTCTTCAGATACTGAACAAAGTGCTGAAGAGTTGGGGAGCGATAGCGATGATGACTATAATACATCTATCGTAACGTCTTCTCAGCCATCAAAAACCAATACACAAAACATTATTCGAGAAAGATTTGGGCCAAAAATAAGTAAAGAAAAGGCGAATAATAATTATTCATTGTTTAATAGTTATATTACGATTGAAATGATTCAATCTATTGTCAACTTTACAAACAATGAGATTTTCATCAAAAGTAATAAATACAACAAATGGCAGCGATATTTATACGAAACTAATGCCGAAGAGATTCAGGCGTTTATGGGATTATTATTATTGGCCGGAGTTTACAAGTCTGGTAACGAGAATGCAATTGAGTTGTGGTCATCGTCTGGGAGCGGCCGAGATATATTTCGTGCTGTTATGTCATTAAATCGCTTTAGATTTTTATGTGTTTGTCTGAGATTTGACAATAGATCCCATAGAGATCGAGATGACAAATTGGCTCCAATAAGGGAGTTATTTACAAAATTCAATAATAACTGCAAATCTAATTATGTGTTATCAGAACACATCACAATCGATGAACAATTACGGGCATTTAGCGGTAAATGTCAATTCAGACAGTATATGCCTAATAAACCGCCCAAATACGGACTCAAACTCTTTATGGTATGCGATGCTTTAAACAGTTACATGTGGTCAGCGGAAATGTATTTGGGACGACAACTAAATTCAGATAAAACAGCCAATTCTGCGATGAATGTTGTTTTGAGATTAGTTAAGGATTTAAAGCACAGCAATCGTAATATAACCGCAGACAACTGGTTTACATCATTCCCACTTGTGGAGGAATTGACAGTTAATGGACTCACATATGTGGGTACAATGAAAAAAAATAAGAAAGAAATTCCAAAAGACTTTAAGACAATTAAAAATAGAGAAGTAATAATTTTAGCCCATAGTTCCTATTTAAATAGGACCTATGGGTTTATATTAAAAATACTAATAATTTTTATATATTAGCTAAACGCAGTGATGTTTAGATTAATCAATGATAAGATGATTGTGTCATACATCCCAAAGAAAAAGAATACAAAAAAACTCGTATTAATGCTCAGTACTTTTCATCAAACCGCTGATATTGACCAAACCAATGGTAAACCGGAAATAATAAATTTCTATAATCAAACAAAAGGAGGAGTGGATAATTTGGATCACTTATGCGTGTCCTACACATGCGGTCGAGCAACTAGAAGGTGGCAAATGTGCCTCTATTATGATATATTGGACATCTCAGCCATCAATTGTTACATTATTTACAAACATTATTATCCAAACGATCCCAAATCAAAAAAGAGACGTGAGTTCATCAAAGCATTGGGATATGATTTGGTAAAACCATTGGCAACACAACGATTAAATCAATCAAATATTTCACTTGATTTGAGAAATGTTATAGAAAAGGTGTTTAACGTCAAGAGCGAAGTGATACCAAATGATAATCAAATACAATCAACATCAAGACCAACAGTTAAGCGACTCAATAACACACGGTGTGATCTATGCCCTCGTGAGGCTAATCGTAAGGCTTCGATCCGATGTGAAGGGTGCGATAAACTTGTGTGTAAAATACAACACATTGTTTACTATTGCACTGATTGTAAAAATGATGATTATGGTGAAAATGAATAAAATAAAATTGAATTACATTAATGCTCATTAATTTGTTTTTCTATTTATTACATAATAAAACGGCCTCATATTTTTATTTAAATTTTTTTAAAAAGTTATTTATAAATTGAGAATTCATGAGTTAATTGCGTATAAATTACTTTCAAACATAGCCCCACATTCCTATTTAAATAGGAATGTGGGGCCAAGACTATTAACAATACTTTATGTATTGAAAATGTACTCATTATCTGCAGTATTGCACATTGCAGATTGCAATTGCAATTGCACATAATGTGAGTGAGCATGTGCAATGAGTGCACAACAAAATTTTTGTTATAGTGATTTAAATTGTAATTTAATTAATTTTAATAGTAATAAGGGTTTTAAGATTGTGTTTGTGAACGCGAGAAGTCTTGTCAAGCATTTCGTTGATATCCAAAGACTATAGATTTATACAAAATTGACATTTTGTTTATTTGTGAGACAAATCTCAAACAAAAACATAATGATCTGGAGTTCAGTATCACTGGTTATGATCTCTTCAGATGTGATCGGATCGGCAGAAGAGCAGGAGGTGTAGCCGTGTATACAAAGATTTCAGACAACATTCAGTATGATTTGGTGGACATAACATGTGATATTGATTTCGATACAATTGTACTTAAGGTTAAACAACACAAAACACACCCATTTGTACTGATATCGACGTACAGACCCCCGAGTGCTACAGTGGTCTCAGACAACAAATTTCTACAACTGTTAGATCAGTTCTCAAATGAAGAGCTCATTTTTTGTGGTGATATTAATCACAATTTTTTCAACAAAGAAACCAATGTGTGGTTCAATTTAGTCAAAGATCTAGGTTTAAAACAAGTTATAAACAGTGCCACACATATTACTGATCGTGGTAATGATAGCTGTATTGATCACATATATATCCAACAATTAAATAGCATTCAAAACTATGGTGTTATTGAATATGAGTTTTCAGACCACAAACCAGTATTTATCTCAAGAAAACTTAACCCTAAATTCACAGTTAATTCACATAAATATATCTCATATAGAGATTGGAAGGCCTTTAATAATCAAGAGTTTGAAAGACTATTAACTTCTAAGTGTAATAATAATGATAATAACATTGAAAGCCTTGTGAATAACTTTACTGTTAATGTGAATACGATTTTCGATAAATTATTGCCATTGAAGCGAAAACGCGTAAAAAGTCGTCAAACTATACCTTATTTGAGTCAAAATGTGTCGAAATTAATAATTGAAAGAAACAAAACTAAAAGACGTTTTAATAGTTTGAAAAGACAGCAAATAATAGATAATGAATTGTTTGCAAAATATAAATCTCTTCGAAACAAAGTTAACATTCAATTAAAAACACTTCAGAAAAATTATAATACAAATCGTATTGAATTGAATGCAAAAAATCCTAAAAAAATGTGGCAAATATTGTCTGAAAATTGTGAAACAAAAAAATCAATTAAAAACAACTCTAAATCACTTCAACTAAATGTAAACGAAATAAATGATTATTTTATTGAAACTCCAAAACTATTGAACAATAACTTTAATGAAGAGATTATTTTTGAAGACTTCTCTCCAAACAATGAAAACACATTTTCATTGAAAGAGACAAAAGAAGAAAAAGTCA
>CAJPIZ010000112.1:0-34278 GCA_905368565.1 Medioppia subpectinata
TTGCAATTATGAATCGTATAAATTGTGATATGAAATAAACAAAACTTATTGATTGCCTTTTGGTTTATATCATTTTCTTCAAACCTCACTAATATTTAATATATTTTAACAAAAGTAAGTTTTTTAATTGCCAATACAATACAGTAAATAATTTATAATTATTAAACAAATTTACAACTACTTTACACTATCAATGAATATTTATGATTACTATTAAATTTTATTAAACTAATTATAAAAATAATGGCAAAAATAAACTGTACATGTTTATTTTTAATATTATTCACAAGTTATACTAAACATATGCTAGAGTATGATATGACGAAAAATTCTAATTCACAATACAATTTAATTTTTAAGTCCAGTAGTTTTCTACACTGTACATTTTTATATTGTGTGTTAAAACTTTTTTAACCCCTTATAAGCCTCTTCACTGCTTTACACCTTTATATAAGCATTACATCAATATTTCTTTATATCTGGGTTTAATAAACAACTGTTTGGCTCTGGAGTGTTGAGCGCACATAGAAATAGTAATACAATCGAAATATGCATCATAAACGTGAGCACAATTGCATATATTTGTTAAACTACGCTAAACTTCACTGCAATCATAATTGATGCAAAATAAATGGTTGCGAGAAATTTGTATACAATCGTTGTTTAAATTATTTAAGAACACAATAAATAGATAATCATTTGAACACTTTATTATTTATATTATTTGTATGTTTTTGTTATACTGACCGTTATATCGAGTAAATTATACATATTAAAGAGTACGCAAAGAAAGGATTACAATAATGAATATTTGATTATATAATTGAGAAAATAGTCTTTAGAGCCCTATTTGGGAAAGAAAGTAATGATTCTCAAAAACTTTAGCAGTTTTTAAAATTATATTTAATGTTCAAATCAATCGGTTTTCTATTTGAATTGAATTGTTTTTATTTAGACACGAAATACATTTAACAAAAGATGATTTCCAATGAAGACGTGTTTCTTTGACAATAATTTCTTTGATTTCAATTTAGATTGTATTATAAAAATGCGTGAAATCAAGAATAAGCTGTTGGTCTCAATGACCAAAATTATTTCTAATGAATTGCTCGACAAATAAATAATCCTAGATCAATGAATAAGTATTCATTGATCTAGGATTATTTATTTGATCTAGATCAATGAATACTTGTTCATTGAAATTGAACTTGGTCCTTTATTTAAACAAATTTTTATTTAAATATGTAATCAATAAAAATTAAATATATTGTACTCAAAATCCGGTACAATATTTTTGAATCATTTATTTAGTAAATATAATTACTCGGCAAACAAACACACACCACAATTACAATAACAAAATTAACTATTTTATTAATTTAATTAATATTTAAATTAAGTTATTATTATAAATAATATCTTTAATAATCGTAACTATCATATTATTATTATAAATCATAAGATAGTTATACGATATGTTTGATATTTAATAGAATTTTTAATAAAATTGTATCATTTCTTTACAGGTTATTGCGATTATTATACAAATAATAATTTTAATAATATTAGACAACTCTTTGAATAGAAGATAAAGTATCGATTGAATCGTCAAAACTAGAAATTAATAATTAAGGAAATTATGTAAACAAATAATAATCTAGTTGTAATTTTTATACTTTAAGTTACTGCACTGAAAGGTTACCAAATTTACTGAACTGTAATGAATATAATTTTAAAATTGCCTCATCAATTACAAATTGAGTTTACAATATATTATAAACCATTGATTTATTGAATAATTGTTATGTTTGTTAAAACTGCAAAATTGTTACTTTCCTTACAGTGCAATACAATTAATATTTGTATAATAAATAGGTTTTGCAAAACTTAATGTATGAATTGAAAGTATTTTACAAAGTTTACAATCATTTTATTTGGTTTTTATTTATTAATTAAGTTATAGAAATCTGTAAATAACAGCAATCATTGTATATAACATTGTCTTTTAATTAAAATATTTTCTATTAAAAAATAAAACTGAATTGATTTAGTGCTAAACACAACTACAATTATTATTATAAAAATGTCCTGGTTAGTATCATGGGACAGTTGCTTGCACAATCTGTCTTTGTTCTAAACTGCATCTGATTATAATCATCCTGAAATACTGGACACAATTATCATAATCATTGACCATTGAAAAGATCTGTACGTTGGGATCAATTCCACTTAAGCGCTCTTTGTCTGCATTTTTCATTACCAAACCATTACTACATTTGATTTAAAAATTCAATAAAGTACTGTATATTAAAAAAGTAAGATATATTCAGTTTAGGAATATTAACTATAGTTATAAACTATTGGAATTCCACAGTTTAAATATTCTTAATTGTGTAAACTCTAAATTAATATAATAAATTTAGTTATTAATTTTATTTGACTTAAATTTAACCATCTATTATTAAATACTTTGCAAATATAGTATTTTACAATCCTGAAGTTAACAAAATATTAGCAAACATCTAGCTTATTAGTTACATACAGCTCCCTATAGTGATACCAAATGAAACTCTATAGAGGTTTTATATCAGTATATTAAATCGATTCTAGAATTTAGAATTACATAATTCTATATGTATTAATTGGTCAGAAAATTATTTAAATGTAAATGTAACAATTAAATAATAATTTGACTATATTTCTAACTATATTTTAAATACTTGCAATTTTACTAATATATAATAACAATTAAAATAATAATAATACAGTAATAATATAATATATAAATTTTAATTTATTTTTGTTTTAACTTTATATTTCAATGATTCGAAATAAATTAAACAATTATGAATGAACTATAACTTTAATTTTGATTTTAATAAAATTAAATTTTGATTACTCTTCTATTACAATATATTTTAAAAATAATAA
Organism: Medioppia subpectinata; assembly: GCA_905368565.1. Lineage (NCBI taxonomy): Eukaryota > Metazoa > Arthropoda > Arachnida > Sarcoptiformes > Oppiidae > Medioppia > Medioppia subpectinata. The sequence continues at coordinate 2,932 of CAJPIZ010000112.1, forward strand.
TTAAATTAATACAACTTCCTTATTAAATAATTTTAACATAAACATCACTAAAAACTATCAAATTGGTTACATTATATAATATATATTATATATTACATACTATACAATATGTAATATATAATTGACTAACAATATATTGACTAAACTAGATCCTTTATGTATTTTATTTATTATAATAGGCAATAGAAATGTTAGAGAACTAAAATTATTTATGTCTCATATTTTTAATCATTGATAATGTAATGTCTTAATTAAATATAATATTAAGGCATCTGATATTTAGACAACAAGATATATACAGATAATATTATAATAATTCAGATTGCATTAATGTTTAATACAATGTTATATAGATAACTAATCTTTATAATGCTGTATTTTGGATATTATTTAGCTTTTAAAACATATTTACAATTATCAGTCAATTACCTTATGTTTGGTTAATTGAAAACTATTTGTCAAATCTATGTTAATTAAACTATCGATAAATGTATAAAGAAATGCTATTTTTACATGGTGTCAAAACAAATATAATGATGATTCAAATATTGATTAACTCATTTCTTAAATCTATTAATGACTTACAAAACAATATGGAAACTAACAAATGGTAAATTGGAGTTAATATTAATTGTTATCAAATGTTTTACAGTATAAGCTTTTATGGATTGCTTTTATCAAACAAGATGTTCAACTTTATGATGGAAACACAATATGTAAACCATATCTAATATTTATATGCATTAATTAAAATTCATTTATCAGATATTATTGCATAAAACGACTATTTGAGCGCTTTGTGTCTGGAAATACAGTAATCATTGAATTGAAGACATAATATGTTGAAAGTTGTTGGAAATGATTTAAAGTAATTTACTAGAAATGATGGCAACTATAATCATTATTATGTTAAATCTTTATAATATCTTTAAAAACTCTGTTTAGACATAACCATAAGTTATGGTTGAGTTTCAATAATATCGTATTTAATAACTGGCAAACATTTAGAAGAAATCTATTGTTTAGTATTATTAATAGCAACTAAAATATTAGTTGGGATTAGAGTATGGAATAATGAGATATTTATAAAAGACATCGCTTTTAGTAATTGTTTTAAGTTTTAGTCCATCGATTCCCTTGATTTTGGTTATAGAATCTAAAATAAATTTAACAATTTATTACAAATAATAAAAACTATATATGACGTGAAAAAAGTTTAATTACTTGCAATGTATTTTGTATAACGAAATTACAACTCATTTATAAATCATTACAAATTATATATGCTTTATATATTGCAATACTAAATAAATCAGCAAAAATAAAATATCTAGTAATTAAAACAAATTATCATAACATCATTAACAACTATAATATTAAAATAATAGTATAAGACATACAACTAATTATTAGAAATGTGGAAGAAATCATTTTAAATAATAAATTGTATATAAATAACAAAGTAATGTATTATATTATACATCAGTTGGTTGGGCCAGTTCTGCACTGGAACTCCTATTTACAATTGTATTATTTTTGATATTTTGAGAAATATTGAGGGAAGCAATGGCTTCTTGTGTGTCCTGCCACGGAGTCGTCAACGTTTTTATACGCTTTATACAAATTATATAATCGTTATTAATTATAACCATTTAAAATACATCCAACAAATCTAATACTTCTCTGAAAGTTCCGGGAGTTTTGTATATTTGCCACAAAGCCATCACTGGTATGCAAAGGACCGATGAGGCGGCGATACACATACCCAACACATTGGCCCAAAGCGGGTATACGTACTGATCATACTTAAGGGGCTCAAAATTGACCAAACCATAGAATATAATGAACTAAATAAAAAAAATATATAATTACAATTTATTATTATATTATTATAATTAAAATACAATTAGTATATTTATACCATAATGAAAAATGGAGCGACAAAACCCCAACAGAATTTCCACCAAATTGAAATCTCAAAGCCTAGCATTGATTTGATGTCTGCTGAGAAGCGTCTCACACCTGAAATTAATTTATATAATTTGATTATTAGTTCATGTTTTCAATTGATATTAGTTTCTAACCGTAAATCCAAGAAACAGAAATGGCTTCAAAGAGTACCGCAAATAATATGGAATATCCGGCAGCAAAACGATCGAGAAGATTGACTATATATGCGCCACCCTTTCAATTGACAATTATTTATATTTAAACATCAAAAACACGAGATATACTGTAGTCTGCATTCATACCTGAGTACAGCTGAGGAGTCCGACCATAAAATAGAGTGAGAAGAGAAGGGCCACAAACCACTCCCGATTCCGCTTTATTATTCCGTATTCATCGCTTAGAGCTGTAATTATGGCTTCACTGCCACCAAACTATTCAAATATTTATATATCACTTGAAATCAATTATAATAAGTTTATGCAAGAGTTGCAAAAGTGCTGTCAATTATATAAATAAAGTTTTTATAACTTCAATGTGTTCATGTATCATCAAAATTGATAGCATCTGTATATTATATAATAACATTTTCAATTATACTTTTTAAAAATGATTACAAAGGCTAACATAGGTGTTGGTTGAATACTCGGTCGAGAATTGAATAGAAAATAAGTAGACACTTGTTAGATGTGCGCTCACACATGAAATGGTGTTTCACATGATATGAGCGGTCAGTCTAATGATGTAAATGATAAATATGATGATAAGAATGTGATAGTCTTTCATTCTCTAACGGATAATTGTATTATATTTTTAAGAATAAAATGTATAGTTTTCACTTTACTCGAATAATTTATGTCATTTTGTGATAAATTTAGCGTTAGACACGTTTGGGAATATTCTTGTTTTCCCAATATCTTCCCTCCCAAAAATTGGGAATTTCCCGGAAGATATAAAAGGTGTGGGAACTAACTTTTTCGAGGGAAAATATTTTTTAATTGTTATATTTGTATTTAATATCAATTAAAGAAACATTTGTTCAAAAAACCACACTTGTCTGTCTATTCATTGCAAAGTTATACTAATAAACGTATTTACGGTATTAGTGAATGACTCTTAAGTAGTATGCAGTATATGTGTATGGAAGTAGGCGAGTTGTTTATTCATATATATCATGACATGTTTATCACTCAATCAAACACTTATATCGACTTTGAATGCAACTAGAATTACACAAACATTTGGTTTATACTTTAAATTAGGGACTAATTGGAAATCAAATACACAAACCAATTGATTATATTGGCCAACGATTTTGGCTTATTTTGTAAAAATTCCCAATTTTAGCATATTTTTGAGAAAATTCCCGAAAATTGCAACCCTTAGTCATCTCTAAAAAATAGAATATAAAAATATATAAAATTTTTAAAGTAATTAAGCTTATCAATTTATTTATTAACTTTAATTAACTTTTATTTATTTTTACAAAATTTATTACTATTAATATACTCTAAATTATGGGTAATAGTGTATAATAAGTAGCGTTAGACACGTTTGGGAATATTCTTGTTTTCCCAATATCTTCCCTCCCAAAAATTGGGAATTTCCCAGAAAATATAAAAGGTGTGGGAACTAACTTTTTCGAGGGAAAATATTTTTAAATTGTTATATTCTTATTTAATATTAATTAAAGAAACATTTGTTCAAAGAACCACACTTGTCTGTCTATTCATTGTAAAGTTATACTAATAAACGTGTTAGTGAATGACTCTTAAGTAGTATGCAGTATATGTGTATAGAAGTAGGCGAGTTGTTTATTCATATATATCATGACATGATTTATCACTCAATCAAACACTTATATCGACTTTGAATGCAACTAGAATTACACAAACATTTGGTTTATACTTTAAATTAGGGACTAATTGGAAATCAAATACACAAACCAATTGATTATATTGGCCAACTAATGGCCACTGTTTCCAAAGAAAGGCATAGACTCACCGGCACCAGTGGCACGAGCTCTCTTTCTGGACACAAGTACATTAATGTAAAAATAATGGACTTTTTATTAGACATAGTGTTTAAACGTATTGTATGGGCAAACCATTGCATTTGTTTCATGTGACTGTTGTGTACGTTTGCAACACATTTTCAAACACAATATCTATTACAACGAACCACTCGTCTATATATCGGCAATCATTGATAACAGATCTCATTATGGGATCAATTTTTATCCAAGAAGTTAGAGCTGAGAGAGAGAGAGAGAGAGAGAGAGAGAGAGAGAGAGAGAGAGAGAGAGAGAGAGAGAGAGAGAGAGCTCGTGCCACCGGTGCCGGTGAGCCCATGCCTTTCTCTGGCAACAGTGGCTATTAGTTGGCCAATATAATCACTACGTTTATGCATATGGTATGGGCAACGGTGTGTATATGATATAATCATCTTCGAGCTCATGAGGTTTGTGGGCTACGGCGACTATACTGGTATTACTTTTAAAAAATGTTAAAGCGATCCACATACTGTACTTAAAAATGCTGAGAATACCATGACATTTAACAAAGTATTGCATCGATGATAGATCTTATCGCCATACTGAGAACGGCTATTATCTCGAAGACATCCCACAGTATCCATATTTGAAAATCATTTATTTTAATTTTGAATAAAAGTTGTATTTCTGTCATTAGTTTTGGCTATTTTTCATACAATTGTATGAGGCACGAGCTCTCATAGAGGCATAGGCTCTCACACAACATTAGTCTATTATTTGGGCGCCTTTTCAAAGTTGGTTCAAAAAATGATTTACAAATTAAATTAAATTAAATCACTTGATTAGATTTAACAAAATATTTTAATCTAATATGTTTAACTATATTGAGATACATGTATTCAGTTAGTAAAAATATTTATATGCATCAACTGGTCATCGTTTGACCGCATTTAAATTTATTTTCCTTGTTTTCAGGAAGATAAAATATCTTTCCTCCCAAAACTATTTTCCAGGAATATATTTGACCTGGGAGGGAAATGTCTAACATTAGATAAATTACAACAAAATGTTCTGACAATGAAATTTAAATTGAATTTTACTTCAAAATCAACGGATATGTAGAATATAGGGATAAAATTATTCAAAATTGGCAAAACTTTGACAAATTGATTGAAGGGATGAAAGAATGATAAGAAAGAATGCAATTCTTACTGAGCTGTCGAGTCCTAAAGTAAGAAGCATTAGGAAGAATATAACGGACCAAATGGGTCCGCCAGGCATTGTTGAGATGGCTTCCGGATATACGATGAATACAAGCCCCGGTCCCTCTGCGGCCACATCTTTCACATCTACTTTCATGCGATGAGCCATATATCCGAGTACTGAGAATATGACAAAACCGGCCAAAAAACTGGTGAAACTGTTGACAGCACTGGTAAGGAGTGCATCCCTGTGCACATTGTTGTGGAATTGGTTATAACTGGCAAACGCTAACAATACGCCAAAACCTGGTCCTAATGAGAAAAAGACTTGTGTGGCCGCGTCTACCCATACGTTCGCGTTGTAAAGTGCGTTAAAGTCTGGCGTTAGATAATACTTGATGCCATCTAATGAACCTGGTAACATTATACCCCGGATCAATAGCATAAATAGCACTACATAAGGGAAAAGTGCCGTAAACCACACGACCTGTTAATTGAATCATATTTATATGTATAATATTATAGAGTTTTGCATATTTTTCTTTATTATTTAACAATGAATTCTTTTTGAACTTTTCAATGATTTTTAAAATAAAATCTATAAATCTTTAATGACAACGAAAACCACTCGAGCAGTGCTTAGCATTGATGGAGTACTTCCTTCCTCTCTCTCTCTCTCTCTCTCTCTCTCGGTTTGATACAAAGCTATTGTGGATGCGATCAAAGAATTCAAAGTCTTATATATCTATTTAGATTTACTGTATATAAGAAGACATCAAATCGGAAATCATTAAAGATTTTATAGACTCAAACACTTGGGGTAATCAAGAGATCAGTACTTGAAAGGTGTTATAAGGGATACTTTATGGTCACTACTTTTGATCAAAACAATGAACATAATAACTACTGATATGATTTGCTTTAGGAGATGAGCTTTCGTTATTAATATAATAATAAAAACATAATACCTTTCCTGTTGTAGTGTTAGGCCAACATATTTTTACGCAAAAAACAAACAAACAATTCATTATATTGTGATTAATATTACTAATAGTTTATTAATATATAAAAATAATTAAAACATTTAAGCATTCTGCAATATTATTTAAATTGAATCTCATTTAAAACGTGTATTTCTTATATAATACTCAATGAATGTATAGATATAAGAACTGAATCCCATTTACAGATCTGTAGTTCCCTTGAGTTTAATCATAAGGTGAGCCATAACTCAAAAGCGTTGCCCACCGGACCGTACTTTTGCATTAAGTTAAGTATTCTCGTTAATCATTGTTACATAAAGTATACTCGATTGTCATTACCTTAATCTCTACCATTCATGTGAATTGTGAGAACTGTTTAAGACTTTACTCCAAAAGCAGAACAAAATTTTGATTATATAATCTCTCAATTCAATTAATAATTGCAAAATACAGTAAATATAGTATATAAAAGCATAACTTTTGTTTTTAATTACATCTTATTATAGATAACTGGATTGGAATTATATTTAACTAATAATATTTTGCTTAATTCTATTCACAAATATTGGATGAATAAAATATAAAGTATAGAAAAACATTTAAGATTTGACTTAAACCGTAAAATACAATAAAATAAAAAACTTTATGATTTAAACTTTTCCTTTACTACTAACTACTAAACAAATAAAACTAAATAAAAAAATCAAATACAGACCTGAAGTGGAGATTCCTTTCCAAAGACTAAAAACAAACAGAAAAAGTATAATTCAATAAATCGCAAGATTTATATAACAAAATAATGCAATAATTTTTACCTGAAATAGCAAATAACGTAAACGGCAAACAAACTTAAGGCTATCTCCCATCTGATTGAACCCAAATTATTAATACCAGGGCTTAAATTAAACTGAAGAAATCCACGGCTAAAATGTAAACGTGAAATATATTTTACTTTTAGCTTCAAATAATCAATTGAAAAGTACATTTTAAAAAAAGTTATTTACTATAATATAAATTTATATGTTTAGTACATAATATAAGTTAGTTTCAAGAATTAATAAACGAAAGAAAAATAATGGTAAAAGTGTTTTGCTATTAATATAATAACTAAATCATAAGATATGTTATGATTGAATAATTCTGTTAATGAAAGAATGAGAAGAAAATTGGGAATTAAGTGAATGAAGTAATTGATGAAAAGCCAGGGATGCAAGAAATTGCTTGTTGTCATCAAATTTATTACAAGCACTAGAAATTTGCCCACCGATTGACAAATCGTTTCCTCACATATATGTGATTGTGCTTCAAATCAAGTGTAAGACTCATTCTACAGTCTATTCCTTTTATTATGTACTCAATTACATAAATTCTAATCATTTGTCCGCTAATGTCAGTAGACGTGTATTACTTTATATGAGGTATAAAATTTTATATATGAAATAATAAAAACGTGATTTTCACCAACAATTTCTAGATATTTAACATCAAATCAATGAACACAATAAGAGAATACATATAAAGAAATACTTTACATTAATACCTGAACTGTATCATACATGTAGATAATCCGCACAATAAAGGTATTTACTGTTATTAAGCACATTATAATACAAATAGTGGTCAAACATTAATGGATGAATAGAATGTATACATTATATTCTATACAATATAATTGTAAACATTTATCCATTTTTATTCTTTATTTATTAACTTATAGCCTATAAGACAAAATAGGATTTGACTGTAATTATAATTATATTTAGCCGACACTTCGTTATATAATTGAAACATTAATATAACAAATAAAATGAAAGCTGCAGTGAAATTGCTTTTTATGACAGTTTTGCATATTATAAGTCCAATTCTGTTTACATTTATAGTAAATTCTTTACATTAAATACAAACTTGTTTATTTAGATACCATACAGTAGGTGTATAAGTTGCACACCTTATTTTAGTAGTTGCTTGTATTGTATCATTTATTGTATGCATTTACTATAGATTTACACAAAATCTATAATAATGTTTGTCTAATTTATAAATTAAAAGTTACCAAGCCCTGTTTTGTTGTATGAATAAATTCCAGTGTACTGTCTTATTTTAGATATTTATGTACATTTTAAATTTTATCAATGATTATCAATTATTAATAAATGCATACATACTATCAAATATTAAGAATATAAACAATAAAAGCAACATGTAATGTGAAATAAATTCATATTTAAAATATTATATGAAATGTAAAAATGTTCATATAATTCTTATAAAAATTAAATGTAAAATAGATAAATTGTTAAATGCAGTATAATAATAATTTATAATTGGTAAACATATAATTAAAAGATATAAAATGTGCAATACTTGAAGTATTCGAGTGCCGGTGACTTTCGTTTTTGAGTTTCGTTTCGAAGTGGAGTTTCCATAGAAGTAGTGTTTGAAAAGACAGGGATGGCGTCGTCGGTAAGAAATTCATAGCAATCGGGAGTATTCCAGGGGTTATTGCATTTGGTCCATGGTAGTTCTGACTGGAACGACGATAGGAAAAAATGCAGCGCCCATGCGATGATCACGTTATAATAAAAGTCTACGTAAAATGCTATTAAAACCACTGAATAGCCAACACCTAAAACAAATTTTTTGTCAATATTTACTACTCTGTGATTATAACACTGTACTAACTATTTATAAAAAATAAAGTATTGAATTTTGAATTTAAAATTAAAGAATATTAATTACATATATTTATTATTATGTAAAGTATTGAGTCCTGTTTATTGTGTAAGTAATGTATAAATTTACAGTATGTTAAATAATACTTTATATTAATTATAATAGTAAGTTGTTCATTATACATTATAGTATTCTAATCTAATAACTTTGTAATTGTATTAATATTAATAATAGATTAATTAGTTTATTCGTTTTTCTTCTGTTCTATATCACCAAATAATGAAAATCTATCAAAACTTCTAATTGTATTTATAGTATTGATATGTATTGAAATTGAGTTTTGTTTGGAAATATGCAATGGAAATTGGATGTGCACATTAATCAAAAGTTCATAGTATATAATATAAATATCTTTATTTATCAAAAGCAAAAATAACTTATGCTTTTTATTTAAATCTTAAGCTAGAACTAGAATTATATTTTTAAACACCTTGGCAAAGGTTTTATTCGTGATTAAAACATTAATGAAGAAGTATAAATGTACAAATCATTTCGAGCATTATGTAATTTAATCATGATTTTTGATATCTAAAATCAATTTTAAAATAAAACATCTTTTTAATAATTATTCTACTTTAGTTTTAATTCATCAATCCGTTGGAATTTTGTGAATAACTTGTTTAGTTATCTTGCAAATTAATTTTGAATTTTAACACTAAAATATGATCCTGTTACAATATGTTTTGAGTTAAATAAATAATTTCTACATTTTTTGTTATTGTATGCTGTATTGATTATTTGAATAACATCCTGATTTTGTTTTTAATTTATGCATTCAAAGTTTGAATTTAGCAATTTTGAATTTGCTTTGTGCAAAAATACTGCCGTAAATCTTACCCTATTTTTTCATTTAAATTATAATAATTGTTGTTTGTGTGTAGCTTTAGTTGATAGCATTGAATATAGATTATGTGATTTGATGTCAAACCTTTGAAAAGTGGCACAATTCTGCCCCAACAAGTGATGGCTCCTTTGCGATGGAATTGGCCTAACGCTAGTTCCATGAAAAACAGAGGAATCCCTCCAACGGCTAACATAATCACGTATGGAATGAGAAACGCGCCTAAAAAGTGTACAATAAAAACACAGTTTGAATTGTGTTCACAATTTACAAAATGACACAAACACTACATTCTATGCACTAAATGTTATTAGTATTAGATATGCCTTCAAATTAACTCTAATAAGAAAAGTGGAAACCAAACGATGAAAAGTAAGACAGAAATGAGATGTAGAGAGAAAACGGGATTACGTGATGCCATTAGCATACAATTCTGCTGATGACAACTCATTCATTATATTCAAACGAAAAAACTTTCAATTAGTTGTCACCAAAAGTTTTATTTTTTAAATTTCAAAAATTGAAAACAATTGATAATTATATTTCAAATTTCTGGAATATTTAACATTTCGTACGTTTTTGCGAATTGAAGCAATATTTCGCCTTAAGATTGCAATAAACGTTTCATTTAATCAATAAAAACTTCTTTTGAAATACATAATTAATATTTTAAGTTTTTATTATATTTTTTGAATAAAACAATTGAAATTCTTTAGTTTATGATATAATTCTGAATACAAACTCAAAAACGTAACGATGTTTTGTTTGGTTAAAAATTTCTGTCTCATTAAATAATTTCTCAAAAACTACCGCAAAAACACATAATTAATCTGTACTATTGTAATAGAATATAAATCATATAGATGCTTTTATACTAAAATTGCAATTAATTGCAAATTTGTTTTTTTATACCTACATAAATATTCCATTAAAATTCAGAATAAAATAATGTTGTTGTTTTTATTGCAATTTTATCGCTATAAATGCAATTTTTATCAAATTTTAAAGTTCAACAGATTTGTACGAAATAGTTATGAAAATAATGAGAAAGTTTGTACAAAACTGATATTAGTAAAATAGTTTAAGATTACATACCGCCACCATTTTTGAAACACAGATAAGGAAATCGCCAAACTTTAATTGAGGTGTAATTTAATACATTGATGAGTAAATTTAGTGATTACTATATTTACCATTTGAAAGATCGACAGCAAAACCAATGACGGAGAGCAGGAAATCAACCTTTTTATTCCAGGTCTCGCGTTCTCCGTCTCCGACTATAGTTTGTGCCAAACTGTGATCGGTGTCCATATCTCGTCGGTTTTGCACGTTTTTTGAGCTGTTATTTAACGTCAAATTCATAACCGGTTCAGATATGGACTGCGGAAAAGACGACACTTTATTATCGGTCGACAAATTCAATTGAGACGATGAGTTAGAATTAACAACATTTGCAACCGATCTATGTTTGCAATCAATGGATTCATCAGAATTTAATGCATTATTTGTACTCATGTTTTGAATCGACAAATAAAATAAAATCAATACTGAATCACATAATAGTGTCGGTGTTTGCGGTCATAATATAATTGAATATACATTTAATTAGGAATATTGAGTAAAGTTTTGGCTGCAAAGGGAGAGGCAAAGTCAATGGGATCGGTAACTGTTGCTATATTAGTGGCAAAACTGTGGCATTAATGCTAAGGCAGTTGCGTTCACGTGAAGCTTCTCATTGGTTTGTAAGACTATTTTCATCCATCATCACAAGTATCACAATCTTCGCACAAATCTTCAATAAAAACTAAACTTTTGTGTTATATCGAGTGAAAAACGAAAATTTTAAGCTATAATCGCAGTGTAAACTGAAACATATTTTGGACGTAGATATCAATTAGACATCAATTGTATGGATTTAGAGGTTTGAGAAAATGAAACTTCTGTTTGAATCGTTGCTCTTTTCATTCAAACACTTTATGATATAATGATTGAGTCTTTGAGTGTAAGGAAATATGTGTGCAATTTGTTTGACTCGTTTTACTCGCAATATATTGAAGTCACTGAAGAATGAGTTATGATTTTATTATTAATTGTGTTATTGATTGAAGAAATTATAATAAATTACGCTATATTGGTATTAATGTGATTGAAACCAGTGTTTTCTACTGTATTGTGCATATAGTGTACAATTGTATACAATATACGTATTATAAAGATATTTATTTCTTATATATAGCTAATAGAAAAACAAAGCAATGGTTAGTGCATTGACGAGGAATGACTTCTTTGAATATAGTGGTAATTATTGAATGCATTGTCAGTGCTGTTCATGTATTGGCCTTTTTGACCCTCTATTTGGGTCCAATTTAAACGCATGAGTGAATAACAAAGGATTCTTTGAATAGAACTGATAAAATGCTCATCACTTCCCATCACTTGCCATCACTTCCCATATAATATATATTGCATTCAATACTGTTTATTGAGGCATCAAATTCTATAAAGTTATATATAGTATACAAAGTATTGCCTTTACTCTACTCTATAGCTATACCGAGCCATACATTTCTGAGCCGCATATTAGCCGTTACTTCAAAATACAATGCATTTTATGGAAACATGAATACAGAATATTGAACTGAATAACAGCACTTGCTTTTGCTTTTGTGCAGCTCTTAGCTCTGCTTTAAGGGATCAAAATCGACACACAATATAACTTCATATACTATCCTATTATCAATTTTCAAACCTTATGTGTGTATTATATAAAAAACTCAATTTGCTTTTCGCTCAAATCAATGCTCATTAAGTTTTATTATATATTCAAAAGACATACAAATATTCAAATATTTTTTATATTTAAAAAAGCAAAAAATGATTCGTTTTATTAACATATTCTCAATTATATGTAAGAAAACACAAATTTAGTTAAAAGCTTATGAATTTAATTAAAAGAGGAAATAATTTTATTGATTACTAATTATTCATTAAGTTTTCTATATTCTTATCGTTTAACAATTTAATCGCTTTTTTCTCATAACAGATAAGAAAAGATAGAGTTGTTTACAAGAGTGAGCATGAATTGAGAGTAACGTGTCCTTCGACTCGGGCCTGATTTAGAGAGTGTCGGCGACTATTCATCTCTAGTATACGTAAACATCCGACAAAGTTATCGACCAATCCTTTAGATTCTCTCACATCTCTCGGAACTCCTCCAATATATAGCGGATCCTTAGTATCGGTAGAAGAGACACCTCCGACGCCTATTCCCGTGTCTGTGCTTTGTTTGTCGATTGTAAGAGTGACCACGTTATTAATCTTACTCGCCTGTACTGAATGCCATTCCCCGTCGCAAAAGTAATATTTTGAAACCGGAATAAAAGTCACATTAAATGAACCCTATTTTGCAAAATTCAAACAACAATTAGTTTATGTACTAATCCAACATTCATAAGATGTCTTACCGCCCCGTTGTCCACAGAGAAGGTCAGATTACCGTCATTTAGATAAATGACGAGATAATCGGTTTGTCCGAAGACTGCGAGCAAAACTCCGGACAGCGTTCGCGGCTTTATCTCAAAATTGACAAAGAATTGTGAGCCAACTCTGAACTCCTCATAGAGTCTGATGTGACCGCCGTCTGAGTGGAAGAACGAACCCGACTCTACACTCGACACACATTGGGATACATTATAGCCCACACTTTCCGTCTCAAACTCGTATTGATTTCCGTGAACACTAAGATTTGCGAGACATCCGCCAAATGATGTGACCACTGATGTGGGCAAAGACCCCGTCTTATCAATTCCGCGCAAATTGTTTTTCGCCGATTTACTCAACTCTTCAGGAATACCACCGATAAATATGGGAGACTTGACGTTCAACGAGTTGGTGGTTCCCGTCGATGCGGCGGAATATTCTTCCTTCCCGTCATCGATGCGTAACATTCCGTTCCTTCCCTTCCGACTGAACGTCACTTTATGCCACTGACCGTCGCTGTAGTCGTTATTCGACGCGATTATCGCTCGTCCGGAACCGCAATCCCAGGCGTAATGCACTTTACCCTCCAATAAGTATAGACTCACGTAATCTATATTATTAGCGGACGTCACGTAGAATATGACCCCTTCTTCGTGAGTGGTTTTGAACTCAATTTGGAAACCGCTTTCTTCGAGCAAACCTGTGGCCACTTCTGATGATATGGCGAATTCATGTCGACTCCAATGGGTGTCTCCAAACCGAACCACATTTGGTGCCAACGGTTTGGTATCTTTGGTGGGAACGGGAGATAGTTTGCACTGTCCTATGGGTGGCGGCTGTGATGTCGACCACATTGGCACTGATGGCGCTGTTGACGAGATCTCAGACATCGGACTATCCGTAATCATTGTTAAAGGTTTAGTTTCTTCGTCTGAGTTATCAAAACTCTTGTGATGAGTGAGCGGACAACTTGTGAGAGAAGCGTTTGGTTTGTTGGGAGTGTCGGCAAAGTTTTGAAACTTCTCGTTGACAGTGGCGTCACCTAAACAGCCGACAAAAGACGTGGGAATATTGGACACAAAGTTTGAATGCTTGGAGATGTCTGCGGGAACGCCACCGAAATATATGACTTTAGTCTCGCCTAATGTTAATTCATTTTTTTCATTGGTCTCTATCGTGAATGAGTTGATATCGTCGACATCCAAACGCAGCCTTTCGGGAGTAAAGCTGGCGGTTATGTAATGCCATTGTTTGTCATTATAGGTGCGGTCATCTGTGCGAATGGTTCCGCCGGGTTGTACACGAAGACTAAGAGTTCCCGATTCCAGATATATGGCTAAATGGGAGGTCTGATCGTTATTTGACACATAAAAGAGTAGACCGTTTGGATTAAATGTCTTGAAATTGAGAGTGATTTGAACGTTTCGGTCGAGATTAAGGTCAGAATCGATGGCCACATAACCGGTCGAGTCGTTGCTGAAAGAAGCGGTTCGTCCCGAAGTAGTGGGACATCCGGGCACTGCTCTCAACACTTCCTTTAGGTTTTGCAGATTTTGCTGTTCGGTTCCGATTTGTAACTCTTTAATACATCCCTCGAAGTCAACATTTGTCACCTCATAGAACAGGTGGTGATTAGGATATCCTCCGATGTATATATCATCGGTGGTCGAGAGTTCAGTGTTGAGGCCAATGGCCATCCCGTGATCGAGAAGCGCTCCGTCCACTGAAATGGCGCCCTCTTTGTCGAACCGATTGGAATCAATTGAATGCCATTTTCCGTCATTGAATGTGATATTACTTTTGAGAATATAAGGACCGCTTCCCAAGTCATACATGAAGTAAATGAATCCATTCCTCAACTCGAGTGCTAAAAAGTCTCGTTCGTGTCCAATGAGTAACAATAGGCCCTCCTTTGCAAACGTCTTGAACTTAAGTCGAATGTATGTCTCTTTCGTTAAGTTAAGTCTTCCTCTCGAAAGGATGGCATAACCGCTGCCATCGAAGTACAAGCCGTCAGACGAGTCTAAGTTCACTAAACTCTCCCTCTCTTTAGCGCCGAACACGTTATGCGAGTCTTTAAAGTTCCACAAACCGAGAGGACTCTCCCCGAGAACGATGTCCTCGACGTGACCCTTATATCTCTTGTGTTGAATCACGTCCTGAACCTTAACATTGTCTGGAATTCCTCCGATAAATATTCGCGAATTGTGTTCATCGAGATTGAAGACACTGAACGAGCCCTGCGTTGACGTCTCCACCACTGAGTCCACTTCGCCCTGAGATTTGATCACAAGTTTGATTGCTTTGCCGATGCGTTCGACAATCACTTGATGCCACTTCCAGTCACTCACGTACTTCTCATTACGAATGGGTGTCGAACTGCCGGCCCCTAAATCCCAGTTCAGCACAACATATCCCGACTGCAACTCCAATGCCATGAAGTCATGTAATACTACTTTGCGATTAGAGGGCGACGTCTGATCTTCTTCTGGATCTACTTCTTCCGAAGGTTCGGATCGTTTAAGATTTCGCTTTCTTGCGATTGATATGGGATTTCCGATATAAGCCAACAGACCGTTGGGTTCTGTTGTGCGGAAAAATAGCGACAGTTTTGTATGCGATGCCGACTCTCGAAGTGATTCCGGATTATTGAGCTGTAGATAGGAATCGGTTCTCAATTCTGCGGCCAATTTGATTCGGTTTGCCTGATGTCGAGCCAAATCGACCTTTCGCTGCAAATCATTGATCTTAAGCTTATATCCATCCCTAAGAGTCTTGAGTTTTTCGTATTTGTTCTTCACTTCTTCGATACGATTTTGATCCGGTTTTTTGTCAGAACTGTGCTCTATATAGCTCTGACTCTGACGGATAGCATTGTTCACATCATTCATATCTTGCGGTACTTTTGCCGCTCTATTCATTATCTCATCGATTTTGGCCACAATTTCCACGACTCTATCTGTACTTTTTGTGGTCGCCTTATCGGCCGCATCCACGGCTGTCGTCGCCTTCTCTCCCAATTCTTTCAGATCTTTCAGTTCCGGAAGTTTTTTCAACGTTTCATTAGTCGATAATATATTGATTTGCTTTTCAATGTCATTCACTTTAAGTAGAGCTCTGTTGAGAGGTTGGGCTAACTCTGACTCTATTTTATTACTTAATTTATGCGATTCTTGTGATAATTGATGGCTTTTATCCTTACGTCCAATCAATTCATTTTGTGTCGAATCTTCGGAAGCCTTTTGGGAGGAACTGATGGCATCTTTGGACAGTTTGGTCGCGTTATCTAACGTTTCGATAATAGAATTGTAAGCATTGGCCGCTTTTAACGGGTCGTTAGATCTACTTCTGGTTCCGGAAAACATTCGCTCCAATTCATCGCTTTGTCTCCGAAGAGATGACACGTGAGACTCGGCTTTTGTTAGAAGCGGTCCGTATTCGTTGTCCTCTGAGTGTTGTTTAGCTTTAGATTCATTCACTTTAATCGTATCGCTCTCTAGTCGTCGAGACATTTGAATCAAATCAACGATTAGTGACTCAAAAGAAGTGGAAGACTTCTTTGTCTCTTCGACTAATTCTCTGGATTTGTTGAGTATTTGGAGAACTTCTTCACTACTTGCCTTCAAATTAGTGATATCTCTATCGAATTGTCTGCTCTGAATCTCTGTATTCAGTTCCTCTACTTTGACAACAATTTTGAGCGATTCGTGACTTTTGTTCATTAGTTCTGATAATAGTTTGATAACATTCACCACATTATCAATGGTTTCATTGATCTTTTGTTTGGCGGCAAATGCGGGGACTTTAAAGTCATTCATTTTGTCAAATAATAGTTTCGCTTCTTTTAATTCATTGTTGGAGTTATTGTGCGATTCGGCGAAACTCTTATTCCTGACCTCCTGTGCCATCCATTCGGCTTCAGAGACCTTGCGTTCAATATTTTGTCCGATTAGAGCCGACGCTAATCCAAAGCCTTCTTCCAATTGTTTCAGACTTTCGACCACAAGAGCCGACTTCATAATGGCTTCTCTTATTAGTTGATCACTCATTGAAGAGTCGTCTCTCACGGATAGGGTTTCGACTAATATTTTTGCCACTTCTTTGAGAGCAGATTCGCTCTGAAATTCAAAATATTTAGAAATTAATTTTTAAAAAAGTATTACAAAAATAGTTACGAATTGAAGACATACTTTACTGAGCAATGATTCGCTTTCTTGGTTCAGATTCTGAGCGCTCGTAAAGAGCGGTAATAAATCAATTTGTTTGGGATTTTGTTTCATCTTTTCGACCGCTTCCTCGATGTTTAGCGAAGATCTGTTGACATGACTGAGTCGTCTGAAAGCGAACACTGTTGAGGACGTGTCTTGCATTTCGTGTCTCAACGGATCGATCAATAGCTTGAGAGCGTCCGTGTCGTCCAACAACTCGTGAACACACGGCCCGCACTCATTGCAACCCGTTTTGGCAATGAATACCCATCTGTGGGGACAACTGTCACACTTGTCGCCCACAACTCCGGGCAAACACTGGCACTGACCCGACTGTTGGTCGCAAACAGCGCCGTAAGAGTACTTCTCAGCGCAGTTACAGGACGTACAGCCGAATTGACTGTATTTCCAAAAGCCCGCCTCACAGGTGTCACATCGTTGACCGGTAACCCCTGGTCTGCACTTGCATTGGCCCGTCTCGTCGTCACAGGCGGTGCCCACTGAACCCAACTGACAGTGACATCGTTGACACCCTTTACAAGACTTGAAGGCCCAGTGATCGGTTGCGCAGCGCTCACAGCCATTGCCCACAACATTTGGCCGACACTTACAGTCGCCGGTGTAGTGATTGCAGACATCAGTCCCGCACTCATCGCACGAACATTTGGAGCAATTCTTCATCTGAATGGCGTCTCCATAGAAACCAGAGCTGCAGAGTTCGCATCCACGGCCTGTCGTGTTGTGAAGACACTGAAGACACTCACCGGTAGTGGACTCACAACTGCCCGGATTGTTGTAATCAATATTTCCGCTACAACTGCACGCCTGACAACTGCTGCCAATCACTTCTGGTCGTCCAAAGTGTCCGGCAGAGCACACGTCACATCGGGAACCGTAATAACCTAATCAAACGTTATAATTGCTATTATTCTTGTATTGTATAAACTTTATGAATAGATTTAACCTGTTTTGCACTGACAACTGATCTCAAGACCGTTGTGAGACACTTCGCAACTCGTGGCAAAACTAAATACATAAATATATTATTTCCATACAAATTATCTTTCAAATGATTTAATTAATAAATACTTATTGCTGGCCAGTGGTAGAGGACAGGCGCATATTAGGCAATCATAAGGAGTACCTAAAATGCAATTGTCATAAATTAGGTTTTATCGTGACCTACATTAGCGTATAATGGAGTTAAAATTGAAACGGTAAATTACCCCTGGTGGCATCACCATGATACCCTGAGACACATCGTTCACAGTGATCACCCTCTGTATTGTATTGACAGTTAAAGCACTTTCCAGTGACGGAATCGCATTCACTTGATTTGCCATTACAAGAACAGGGAACACAAAAACCCAGATAAGGCCCCGTTAGAGCGCGGAAATATCCCGGCGCACACTCCTGTATAGTTTACATCGTTTACAAAATAGGACACCAATACTTGATTTGTATTACATTACCTCACAAGAAGTTCCCCTATAGTTTGGCGGACATATGCATTGTTCAACCTATCAGTTAGAAATTGAATTTAAAATGTGTACTAATTGTTGTAAAATATTAAAACTAAACATACAGTGGAAGCGCGGGGAGCGTCGGCTACACGGCGTCCGTCGACCGCTTTGTCCAGTAATACATTTTCCAAATATATGTCAGAAATGGGTTCAAAATATGTTCCCCTGATATAAATGGCGTCCAAAGCAACCAAAGTCATCATCATTTGTTCCCGACTCACGTCGTGTCCATTCAAATGTCTGAACTCTCTCTCCACAAGTTTAGCGCTGAACTCGAAGGGGTCGTCCAGAGAGGGCTGTTCGATGTGTTCGTGAATTATGGTAATATTATTGCCCCTCAAAACCAGATCCGCGGCAACCATTCCCGTCGAGTCAGACCTATCTTTGTCTCGAGTGTTCACTAATTTATATTTAATAATTCCGCCGTAAGATGTGATCCGATTTCCCAAATATTCTTCCGGTAGAGAGAAGTATAGTATAAAATTGGCCGTCGAATCGGCGGGTCTGAGCGCCGGTTGTCTGCACTTAACTCGTCCGGACTCGTACTCAACATTGATGTGATCTTTATTAATGAGATGCACTTCCATTCCCATGGTATCGGTGAAGAGTAGAGTGACCACATTCCAGCCCTTCTGCATATCAAGTATCTGAACGGTTCGAAGCGAAGAACTGGTGCAGCGATCAGTAGTGCCAAAACAGAAGCACTTCGTACAGCCCAACGAATTGTTTTCCTCCAAATAATATGAGTCGGGTTTGCATTGATCGCAATACTCTCCGTCAACGTTCTCCTTGCAAAAGCATCGCGAAGTGCTTTGATCGCAGATGTCGTCCGTCGCGCCTCTCAGATCACATCTGCACAGTTGGCAGTGAGGGTACGACCAAAAGCCTGAATCAATTCAATAGTATTTTTATGTTACAAAATATTTGTATATTTCAAATGCTTTTCTGTTATGTAAAGAAAAGTGAATACAAACCGGGTTTGCATTTACTACACGTGCGGCCAATGATATTGCGTTTACAGTTACAGTTTCCGGTCTCGACATCGCATTGGAGGTCCCGATTCTGTACGCCATAGGGTTCGCAATCGCAGTCAACGCATCCAATGATGGGATCAAAACCAAACGTTAGGGGAAGGCATTTGTTGCACTGATCACCCGTTACTCCACTGATTATTTGATTCACAAATATTAATAAATTGCTTGATTTAAATTGATTTAAATAATTAGGAGGCAAAAGTACAAACCGGGGACAAATGCATTCACCAGTCACCTGATGGCACACTGCAGTTGACGGGCAGTTACAAGCCCTGCAATGAGGGAAACCAAAGAATCCAGTCTTACAGCGCGAACACGTTCTTCCGATAACATTGGGCTTACAATTGCATTGACCGCCAAATGCTTTGCACTTTAGTTCAAATTATTATCGTTATTATAAGGTAAATGTACTGTGTATTTGGCAATATTTTTAGTGCATACTTTATAATCATGTGAGCCATCGGTGTTGCACTGACAGGGAAGAGCTCCACCATTAAAGTCAACAGTAATTGAGAATATGAACGAACGACACAATTCTGTAAACCAATATTCATAGCGATATTCTCAACAAATTTATTCGTTTGCATGCATTCAATGACTTACCACTGGCTTCGTCTGGATTCATGTAAAACGCGTTTTGAAAGCATTGAGTGATGAGATTAGAGCTCTTGTCTTCTGGTTTGAGATCAAGTATAGCGGGATCGTAATGATCGACAGGAATGGCCAGAATATAGTCCACCCAAATATTCTTTCCCTCCGGTGTTTTCAACGTAAGCATAAAACTGTCGTCCACTTGAAAAAAGGTGACATTTGTGTCGCGCTGTCTGATGACTGCCCGACAACCCGTACGACTCGGACAGTGCTCTATAGCGACGATTCCGTTGTGAAACAATCCGTTTTGAATGTTTGCCTCCAATTCGAAGCCAGAGTTTTCCGGTTGAAAATATCGCAACACAAATGTATACAATCCTCGCCGCGGAACTGTTCCCCTGATGTCAACCGTCGGCTCTTTATCTTCCAGATAAATGAGTTGCGGAAGTGTTGGCTCGAGTGGTTCTTTCACTTCAAACGGCAGTCGACTCGATATACGGTCTCTATTCTGATCCCTTTCCATCTCAATCTTTATGCAAAAATTAAGTTATTTTAGAAATGCTTCACAAAATGCAAACATTTAAACATTTATACTTTGTTGGCCTCCGGAACGATAGAAAAGGCCGATTCCATGCATTCGCCCTTCTTTTTAATGCAAACAAATCGAGGGGTCAAGTGATCTATTGACCACTTTTCGGGATAAGCGATGGCCGCCACGGCATCCAAACCAATCGAATAGTCTTCGGGCACCGAATCAGATAAACCCAACGACAACTCAACAAAAATGGAGTCTAATTCATAGGTAGAGATTTGTCCGCCGCTGTCGGTCACTATTTGTCGGCAAATGAAACTATAGGGACAGTCGGCGACCGACACCTCAACCCTTTCTACTATCTCTACGTTCGGTCTTTTGATCTCTAGAACTAAGTCTACGGACCCGTTGTTTTTGATGTCATTAATAGTTGGGTTATGATAACTGATTACGAGTGCATAAGTGTTGGGTTTATTAACCGCTAATTCCATTACAACTTTGGGATGTTGTTTGTCGAGAAGGGCGAGACTTCCCTCATAATTAAGTTTCTTAAGCACAGTCTCGTCATTAAAGACTTGTGCGTTAGAGCGGGTGTCGTCAGTGACCACGAAGGCTGACTGTCCCCTAACCACTGAGCTATCGTCGGGGAAATCAGGATAAGCGTAGTGTTGACACATGTGCTGTCGGTCCAGTTTACACGGCTTCGACACTCTCTCCCTCACCACTGTTTGATCGAAATAGGCCTGAGGTATGAGTACTATGTAATCAATGAGTAAATCGTTTTTGTCTACTTTCAGAGACGCCTCCCATTGACCCGGATTTAAGACGAGAGGAGGTATTATAAGTCCGGGCTTTCCCGTAACGTATAGTAGTTTGGGTTCTTTGGTTGTGTCGAACTGAACGGAACTGCTCTGTTGTGTCTCTCCAAAAGACTCGGCCGGAGTGAAGGTTATGCTACCGCTAATTGTCTCACTGTTTAAATTCACGTAACGAATAATCACTCGATATATACTCGGCTTTTGAATAGTTATATTGGCGATGATCTCCCTCTGGAGGTCATTGAAGGTGGCGTAACCTCTCCACGAATAGTTGCCAAACACTGTCTCGTCGTATCCAAACCGCGCCGGAGAACCGGTTGGGTTTCGCCAGTCCTCGGCTTCGTATAGAAATTGATAAAATGTCGGAAAATATGTCACATCAATGGGTTCTGTGCAACGAAGACCTTTCACTCGCGGCCGACAATAGCACTGACCGCTGGTCTTATTGCATACGGAATGAATAGATCCGCCAAAATCGCAGTTACAGCTAGTGATAGGATAAACCAAAATAGTTTTGTTTAAATATTAAACCATTAAGATATCAAACAAGACATACCCAACACATCCAAAAACATCTCCAGATCTTAAGCCATAGGTCTCGTCTTTACACGAGTCACACACTCTTCCCTATTTATACATGTAATATAATAATAATTAATTAATAATAATATTTAAATATTAATACAATAATAATAGATGTACTAAATTATAAGTGTGTGTACCTTAACATTGCGTTTGCAGCGACAATCTCCCGATTCTGTGTTACACAAACCAATTCCATTGATAGTTCCGTTACGATTGCACTTACATTCTTCACAACCCGAAGGGTTAGTGATTTGTAAATTCCAATACAGATCTTTGCATTGATTGCAAATACGTCCGGTCACTCTCTGTTTGCATTCGCACAATCTTCCCTCCTGTACTTTATCGCAACCACCAAACTGTGCGACCAAACCAGCTGGATTGCAATTGCACTCTATGCAAACAATCATTACAATTAATATAGAAATTATTCATTTTGGCAAATATTCAGTCATACCTTCACATCGCGGAAAATTATAGTATCCTTCCCTACATTTGTCGCACTTCTCCCCTATAATTGAATTAATGAGTTGTAAACACACTTAATGTAAATCAAACAAGACATACCCAACACATCCAAAAACATCTCCAGATCTTAAGCCATAGGTCTCGTCTTTACACGAGTCACACACTCTTCCCTATTTATACATGTAATATAATAATAATTAATTAATAATATTTAAATATTAATACAATAATAATAAATGTTTGTACCTTAACATTGCGTTTGCAGCGACAATCTCCCGATTCTGTGTTACATAAACCGATTCCATTGATAGTTCCGTTACGATTGCACTTACATTCTTCACAACCCGAAGGGTTAGTGATTTGTAAATTCCAATACAGATCTTTGCATTGATTGCATATCCGTCCGGTCACTCTCTGTTTGCATTCGCACAATCTTCCCTCCTGTACTTTATCGCAACCACCAAACTGTGCGACCAAACCGGCTGGATTGCAATTGCACTCTATGCAACCAATCATTACAATTAATATGCTTTAATAAGTAAAACCGTTTATAAGTCAGTATGGAAGTGTAGCGCCTTTTAATATCATAGGAAGGGATGTAAACAGCGTGAAGAGGGGATATTAACTTAATTACTCAACATTTGTGTGAATTACATATCACTCATTCATACCTTCAAATCTATCGCCACAAATACATCGACCCGCGTAATCACACGAAACACCATTACTGCCCCTATAATCGCAACTACAGGGCAAACATTCCGGGTATTTATAGTAACCTAAAGTTTAATGTAAATTATATAAAGAATTCATAAGAATATAAATTTTATTAAATAAGAAATTATAATAAGGTTAAAAAATAAGATTATTGCAAACCTGGAGAACAATCGCCACATTTAAGTCCTCCAAAGTTTTGACGGCAAACACATTTGCCATATGTGTCACAAACCTATAGACATTAATTGTTATATATTATTATAAGTAATTGAATAAATATTGCCAAATATATTGAATGAAAGGACACACACCTGACCGTATGAACCGATTTCATCGCACATACATTTTGTACAATTAGGAAATCCAAAGTAATTAGGAGCACACATATCGCATCGATCGCCGGCATAGCCCTCCTTACAGAAGCAAATACCGGTCGTGTTGTCGCAGATTTTGTCTGTAGTGCCGCTGGAATCGCACGAACAGAATAGACATCGGGGGTAATCATAGAAACCAATATCGCATTCATCGCATTGACGTCCGCCGTAACTGTTGGCGCACTGGCACTGACCCGACCCGATGTCACACACATTGGATATGGAGTGCGTTGAGTGACAGTTGCAGGACTCGCAGGCGGGGAATCCGAAGTAGCGTTCAGAGCATTGTTTGCAAAATTTGCCCGAATATCCTAAACACACATAACACACATCGATTAATATTCACACTTGTTTCACCTTCTATTGTATTAGTGGTACAATACCTTCCCTACAGGGACACGTCCCCTCCTTAGGCTCGCATACATTCCCGTGCGTCCCGTTTGGGAAACACTCACACTCTTTGCATTCAGGATAACCGAAATATCCATAACTTTAAGTCAAATATTGTCAATTATTTTTGTTAACATTATTGTTTAAAATAAAATAAGCGATTATATCAAACCTGCATCGATCGCAAAGTGGAGGAATAAAGTTTGGTTTACATTCGCACTGAAAATATTGTCAATGAATTGAATTATCGTGTATTTGATTGCGAGAGTTCAGTACATACCTGTCCCGTGCCTTCCGTACAATTGCCAGTAGAGTAATGGTAATTACAATTACATGGTTCGCACACATCGGGCGCATCGATGGGTCTATTCCTGGGCCGATAAAATCCTGATTTACATTTATTGCAATTTATGCCTTCGGTATTGTGTCGGCAATTAACACAAACTCCTCCGCCATTATATTTGCCGTTAATATCAAGACTGAGTCGATTTTTGTCCATTTCCTTATCGTAATAACACTCTTCTGAATGACTAAAACAATTGCATTTCTCGCACGCAAACGGGATATTAATGGTGGCGCGTCTCCACTCCCTCTGCATATATCCCGGACAACATCTCTCGCACTGATTGCCACACGTATTGCGAGTACAGCTACAGCTCACTCGATACGGATCGTTGGGATCTATTTGATCGCATTGAGACGCGTGACCATTGCATACACAACGGCCGCCAATGTTTATGTCTTTTATCGAATAAAAGTACTGAAATAAATGTTTTAATTAATATTTCATTCAATTTCGCTTTCAAATTGTGTCAATTACTCGTCGGGTAACTGTCGGGTCCTGTCGGGCGACCGTATTCTCTACAGGATTACAACAAAAGCCAGAGTTATCTGCTTCAGATTACAATCACCGTCATGAGGTGAGAACTTCCCAGCGCCTATAACTTTTTAACAGACGTGAGCCGGATGGTAAGTCATTTCTAACTGCAATCTAGAAAATGCATTCATTTATTATATAATGAAATCAATGTGTGTCATATGGAAATTACTTCTCCGCCTTCTAAGGGAACCACTTTCGAGAATCTGGTCTCACATAACACCGAATCGTCTTTAATAATGGGTCCCAACGATGAGTGACCAAAATAATAGACACAGTCTTAACATAGGAAATGTTATTGTAATCAAATGTAATAACTCATTAAACTATGGCTTATAGTAAACCTCCCGGTGTATCAGCAAAATATTGCCATGGTCCATACGTTCGACCATAATCGCGGGATCTTTCAAGGGCCCAAACCCCAGGTCTGGGGGCGTTACCCATCTTAATGAACACATAGGCCACATTGAATTCCTGGGTTATGATTACAGTTACATTATTAGAAAATATTACATGTATTAAAATAATTAATATGCTTGTGAAAGATATTTGAAAATTAATCTATAACACTTCAAATGTATTTTTATATTACTGTACTTGTTGTATTTTAAAAATTAAAGTAAATTACATAAGTATTGTAAATTACTTTTAAATGTTGATATTAATTTTTAAAATATAATTTTAATTCTAAATTATATTAAGATGGCTAAAGATGTTAATAAATTTGACTAAAACTCAGTCTATTTTTACAATAACTTTATCACTTACGACAAGATTAACAATTATTTTAGATCTCGGTTCCTCTCATCCATATCTTTTTATTGATATACTTTTATTTAAATTTGATTTTAAGTTTTTTTTTCAATAAAATTGGCCAGCTGATCATATAAACCATACTTAATCAAAAATTTCAGATTGCCCACGAGGCATTTATAAACATTCCGGTGGTTTTTGTTCTTTATAGATTATAATTTATAAACTATAAGTGGTCCGAAAGTTTTATTTTTATCACTACTCAATTATGCTCATAAGCAGCAGAAAAGTGTTGGTTTTAACAATAACTGTAAATTATACTGTATATAAAAAGTATTGAATATTAAATTATCTAAGAGCATCATAACTTTAATTCGTGCAACATGTATTTTATAAAGGCTGACTATAGATAAACATAAAACTGTCATGATTAATAATACTAAAATTAATTATATTAACGATTTATAAAACAAATTTAGATTATAATTAATCAATCAAAAAAATGTTTGTTTGGAAAATCAGTGCAAAATAATTGGAAAGCATTTAAATTCAATTTGATTTAACTCCAGTAAATGAATTGATCTTAAAACTCAGACCATTGGAAATCCTAATGGGATATACAATATATCATTTAATATATTGAAAAATATGTGAATTATTATTATTTCTAATATTATAAAATATTCCAAATGTCTGCTAAGTATTGATGTTTATGTTATAACTTTTAAAATAAACAATTGCTTTGAGAGCTGGCAGTTCTCACAGTTTGTGTTTTATATAAAAATAGCTAAACTTATCGCAAAAGTTTTGATAAACGAAAACAGAATTATTTTCAACATTGTTTAACAATTATTCTATAACTTATGGTTTACTATTTGATACAAAGCTAATAAGCTTTTAATGCAATCTGTAGTTAAATTACAAATTAATTTCATAAATTAGACTCAATTTTCATAATTATTAATATAAGTGTTTTATAATCCTTGAGAACAAATCAGATAAGAGTTGTTCTGTTTTCCAAGAAGTAAGAAAAGCATGGATTCAGTCGTTATGAAAGCACTCTATAAAACTAAACTTTAACTTCATATACACATGTCGTTACTTTGTTAGTACAGTACAGTCCAGTACTCGCTATAAATACATTTTTACCACAATATTGCTTCAACTTTTGCTTATTAGGCAAACCTATACATCCTTTTATTCTTACATTCAATTCTAGTTTTTTATTTCCTCCCAATAATTATTCTCTCTCTCTCTCTCTCGAGGAACCAAATNATAACGACTGAATCCATGCTTTTCTTACTTCTTGGAAAACAGAACAACTCTCTCCATTTTATATTAAATACAATTCTAATAATATATAAATTTATCTCAAATTAGATCGAGTTTCACAAATAAAATAATAAATATAAAAATGAATGATTTACTTGTCCCAAGTCAATGGTCAAATTGACCTCGTTGTATTTGGTTCCTCGAGAGAGGGGTGGGCTCTGCCACCAGCGCTCTGTGCCGTCGATAGCATATTGTGGCGGATGCGCGCGATTTTGATCACTGGGATCACAAAAATCGCAGGCCTGGCCCTAGTTTTGACCAATCAATGAGAAAACGGTTAATACTCTGCGAAACACAACACATGAATATCCAAACTTGAATTAAGTTGATGTGAACGTTGTCGGGTTTGTCCAACCAATTGGATCCAACGAGTTTGCAGTATAGCTCAGGTTCGGGTACATTCTCACCACAAGTTGCGGTCGAACTTATCTGAATATTTAGTTATACGAACATATAGTGTAAATAATATAGCTTTATATAAAAATGATATTGATGAAATGATGGATTGAACATACATTGCGTCCCTCAGCTAGGTTAAAATACGGTGGATTGAGAACCTGGCCGTTCACTGAATCGTATAGAATAAGTGAACCGGTTATGAGTATAACCAAAAGCCAGTTTGTTGAGCACCTGATTATAACATTGTCTCTCATCGTAACTTTATTGAGAGTTTGGCACAAATATAATGCAAATATAATGCACTTTGCAGTGCACCTCAACTCTCTCTTTCCTTTCTCTCACTCCTATACGTCTCTCTTGGGCTCCAAAAGTGTAATTCTAAACCCGTGTGTTTGAAAGGACGGGCTATTCATTGGAAAAGTTATTAACTGTTTTAGAGAGCATTTGGTTGGACTTCACTATAATCTGTATAAATAGTATGGGACAGAGAAATACATTCAAACACTCATATAGTGTATGCAGTCCTTCAGTATTTGTGTATAACGTAATGCAGAACAGACTCGAAGACCACGCCTGACGAGAGACAAGTCTAAAGAACTTTATTTACGAACAGTGAATGTGTGCCAAAAATAACCCCAAATGTCAGCTTTCTTTGAGTCTTAAATCTTCACTTTTGTTTCATTAGTTGTCGTAATGGTATGTCTCGTAGACATACATCACTTCAATTCGTTATACACTATTCAATGCTGTATTCAATGCTTTATATCCATATTTTATAGTTAACCAAAGTCTTGAACTTGAAACTAGCATTTTATTAATCTTTAATTTTTTAATTCACTTATTTTAATTCCTATACATTAAATATTTAGTGAAAATCTATCAAATCTATTGATATATTTGTTTAAATAATTACTTTGATATACAGTAAAGTATAATGTGATATTAAAAATCTAATTACTGTTATCTAACATTTGGTGTCATTAGCTTATAAAGTTATAAGGATAAGGATATAACTGTTATATTATTATACTGTATGCCATTAAACTTACAAACTAAAAACTTTATATTGCAATTAAAATTCCAAATTCAAAACTAATTCAAACTTTAATAATTGCTTATCATATTAAAACTTAAAATTTAATTAAATTTAATAAAATAATACAGTTAACTAATGTAGTTAACTTATATATTAAACATAATATATTATTGAGATAATTAATTCGGATTCTTTTGCAATATAATGATATATTATCCAAATAATAATCATAATAATCACTTTTTTAAAGTTTACAAATAATAATCTAAAATTTAGATTCTAAACATTATACTAAAAATAAGAGAATATTAAGTTAATTATAATTATATTAAATAATCGTTAAATAAGTGAATTAAAAAATTAATGAGAATATTTAAATATGTAGAATAACAGGAATAATGTTTTTAACTTCTATTTACGGTAATATTAAAATTATGGTTTATATCGTATTATAATTTCCAGAACAGTACTACTTTCCTCTCCCATGTATGGCAAATAACATGAGATTCTACTGTATGTTAAGTCTATGACCAAACTTAAGATATGAATTACTTTAAAAATTTATACAAATAAAGTGACGTTGATTTTATTATATTGTTTATTATTTAGTTTTTTGTATCAACTTAAATTTAATGTGGTATCAGAATATTATCATAATGTATCTCAAATCAAATATCGAATAGATTTATAAATCCGCCAGACTATTGTACCACCGAAGATTCTTTATCCGAAGATTCGACCTTTGGAAATACTTTGGGAATTTTATGTGGCGGTCATTAAAATATGAGTTAATTATGAGTTTTAAAATGGTAGATTACATAGATTATAAACATAAAACAAATGTTTGCCACAAATCTCAGACCATGACAATAAATTAAAAATTATTTAGGTATTTGTTTGTTTCAAAATATTTCCGAAGGTTGGACTCATCGGGTGAGGAATACTTCGGCCTTACAATTGTCTGGTCTAGAATGGAAACTAGAACTGTATGTATTGTTGTCTAATAAAGTTTCAATTCTATATTATGTTTTATATAATTATTTTAAACATTTAATTTAAACAAGGTTACAAAAGTTTGGCGGATTTATAAATCCGTTGTTTATGTTTCTAGTGAAGATGATTCTATAGAGCTTATGATCTCATAACTGTACCGTTCAATACAATAAATTCAACGTACAGTAAATGATTTAATGAGCAAAAGTTTCCTTTATAATGGTTCTTCTGTAAAGGTTGCACTGTATAAAACTTACACAAATACTGATTTTATTTTTAATCAAATTAATTGTAATTAAATCATTAAAAAGTGGTCTGTGGAGTGTTGTGTTCAAAATGAATATCAAATTACAGTTTTATGTTTATCTATAGTCAGCCTTTATAAAATACATGTTGCACGAATTAAAGTTATGATGCTCTTAGATAATTTAATATTCAATACTTTTTATATACAGTATAATTTACAGTTATTGTTAAAACCAACACTTTTCTGCTGCTTATGAGCATAATTAAGTAGTGATAAAAATAAAACTTTCGGACCAATTATAGTTTATAATCTATAAAAAGCAAAAACCACCGGAATGTTAATAAATACCTCGTGGGCAATCTGAAATTTTTGAATAAGTATAGTCCATATGATCAGTTGACCACTTTTATTGGATAAAAACTTAAAATCAAATTTAAATAAAAGTATATCACATATCACTAAAAAGATATGGATAAGAGGAACCGAGATCTAAAATAATTGTTAATGTTGACGTAAGTGATAAAGTTATTGTAAAAATAGACAGAGTTTTAGTCAAATTTATTAACATTTTTAACCATCTTAATATAATTTAGAATTAAAATTATATTTTAAAAATTAATCAACATTTAAAAGTAATTTACAATACTTATGTAATTTACTTTAATTTCTAAAATACAACAAGTACAGTAATATAAAAATATATTTGAAGTATTATAGATTAATTATTAAATATCTTTAACAAACATATAAATTATTTTAATATATGTAATATTTTCTAATGATGTAATTATAACTCAGGAATTCAATGTGGCCTATGTGTTCATTAAGATGGGTAACGCCCCCAGACCTGGGGTTTGGGCCCTGGAAAGATCCCGCGATTATGGTCGAACTTATGGACCATGGCAATATTTTGCTGATACACCGGGAGGTTTACTATAAGCCATAGTTTAATGAGTGATTACATGTGATTACAATAACATTTCTTATGTTAAGACTGTGTCTATTATTTTGGTCACTCATCGTTGGGACCCATTATTAAAGACGATTCGGTGTTATGTGAGACCAGATTCTCGAAAGTGGTTCCCTTAGAAGGCGGAGAAGTATTTTCCATATGACACGCATTGAATTCATTATATAATAAATGAATTTATTTTCTAGATTGCAGTCTCTTTACTGAATGGTAGGCCGAGTGCAGACAATTTTTCAATATCCGCGACCCTTCAAGAGTGGAGTACTGCCACTAACATTAGACTTCGTCTATTGAGACCGAAAACAACATTAGGACATCTCTTAT
>CAJPIZ010000113.1:0-34261 GCA_905368565.1 Medioppia subpectinata
GAGAGAGAGAGAGAGAGAGAGAGAGAGAGAGACGAAAATAGTGTAATTGTTTTTTGTTGTGTTTTATAGCCTCAAGTAATAACAATTGTCACTACAATTATCGGTATCAGTAATTGTTGTGCTCTCTCGGAAACAAAAGCAAACGAGAAAAAACAATTGATAATTAAAATTATTTATTATTATTACCATAAATATAATTCATTTCTACACTTCTCTTCAATAACTTTATTTTTAGTTTTTTACTTTGAAAATAATTTATAGATACTTTTTGTTCGCCTATTGTTTGGTCTATTAAACAATTTTTTACACTAATGTATAGAATAATTATTAGTCGCAGACTATTATTAATAGAAATTAATGTTTTTGCAAACATTAAAAAGTTTGTTAATTTGATACTTTGTTATCTATTATTTATTAATTAGTTTTAATAACTATTATATAGAAAAATCAGAACATTTATGAAAAATGAATTTAAAGATTCATATAAGAAATAATGAATTATTATGTTTTATATAATCATAAATTATTATTAATAATACAGGAGAATGTAATGTACAGTAAAAGCAAATGTCCCATAATTGTTACTATCGATAAGTATATAATTTAAGACAACTTTTAAAAATAATATATCATTTTTCTGCTAATCTCAAATTAAAATTCTTGTTTTCTAAACAATCAACTTATTTTAAATTAACATGTTCATTATTTTAATATTAATCTAAATTAAATTCTTATATGACTGCAAAATGGAAATTTTTAATATTTAATTTCATATCTGTATTAAATATTTGTGTACAAAAATTAAACGAAACTCAACGATAAGTTTTATTGTAACCTCGCTTATAATTTTAAATTTGATATATAATATAATATATGGGTATTTATATAATTTTTTGGTAGAATTTCATAATTTCAATACAATATAAATCAAATCAATACTAACTTATTCTGTAAGCGATTAATCAAATAATATTCCGAAGAAATAGTAATCAAATTAATGGAATTTTTGATGAGAAACGATAAAATGATTGCATGAGATGTGAGTTAATCTGTGATCAACAAAATCAGTCATTACTGACTGTATATGATATTAAAGATGACCGAAAACCAGATTCTATTGCCTTATCTCATAACTTATAAATTTGGCAACAATTTCAAGAAAGTGTATTAAAAACCTAAATAATTATAATTATTAAGGAAATTGTATTTTGTTTAAATAATATACACATTATTCTGACTATTCTTGTGAAATGCAATTTATTATATAGAAATATAAGACATAATAATGACTGCAAAGACTATTTAAATGACAGAATATCTCTCGCCATTTGATACTTAGTGTTGGGATTTTAATTGAATAAATTCTAGCTTAAGATAAAAAATGGCACACATTTGCAGAATTATTAGAGAATATGTTGTGTATAACTAATGGTCTGGTCATCGGAATCATCTGAACATTACTTTAGTTAACATATTAAACATTCGCCACATTATTATTATTCTTGTTATTCTTATGATTGCTATTATTATTGTTGGTTCTGTTTTAGTGGAGGAAAAGATATAACGAAACGAAAAGTATATTCAAAAAAAGCAACAAAACAACTGTTGATCAAAACAATAGTGATTATAATAGGTCTGGAGAGAAGGATCGCATTTGGGATTATTGTCTACTCGTATATACTCTACATTTAAAGATAGTGCGACCAAAATGCTTATACACTATGTATGAGCGCTTTTGGTATGTGATTATGTGCTGGTTTGTGATGCTGGAGGCGATTGGGGCAAACATTGGGCAAACACTGGGCTGACAGTGACTGATGTGCTCTTTCATGACTGCATAGGCGTTGGGAAGGGATGCGATTGGACTCGAATGGCACCGCATTTCTAATGCATCTCCGCCTCAATGCAGTTATTTGACGTCACCATCGCTTCAACTGATGGTTCAATTTTATGGTTACTCTCTTCTGCCACGTGAGGGCTGCCGAAGACATGTTAGCCTTAGAGTGAGTTCAACGGCCCAAACACCATATCATGGATCCAATGGCTATATGAGCCCAAAATGGCTTCACTTTCTTTTGTTGGCAAAACTCGACAAAGAAATCACTTTTATATCGAACCAAATGAGCTTTTATTGTAATGTCAGGTAAAACACCGTATTATTGATTCGCATGACTACTCAATACCTCATCATTTAGTGCTATTTCTCCCATATCTAGCACTCGATGTGAAACACTATTCATATTCTAAGGCTTTCTATGGCTCCTAAAATCTAATGCATCTAATGATCACTTTCTTCTCACCTAAACTTAATGTTGAATTAATTAGTTTTTACATAATTTCATTATTAATCACTTCTCCATGACTTACACTCAAAATTTTAATTCAAAGCAAAACTAATTTATGTATAAATAAAAATAAAAACTTTTATATAAAAAATAAAAGATAAACGAATACTGAAAATACTTATATAATGTATTGAATTATGATTAAAGTCTGTTCACTAACAGAATTTCATTATTAATCTCATTATTATTTGTGTTCATTCAATGAATTCAATTAATTTGTAGGCAATTGTGTTGCACCCAGTTTTCAATGCTTTCTTTATGTATTAAATACTCTCGTGTTTAATATTATGTATGAATTGTTTGAATTATTTAATATAAAAAAGTGAATTACAAGAAAAATAGAGAAATGAATTCAAGAATTTTAGCCTTTCCTTTGTAGTCGACTTCAAAATATATATTATGTATTATAATCTTGAATATATGTGTATAGCTTATGGTTAGTAAATAAATAGTTACATAATATATACAGAATGTATACACTGTATGTTATATTACTGTATGTATTGTATGGCAATATATTGTATATGTTATGTACTGTATATTACAGTACTATATGTTTATAATGAATGATATGAATGGTTGTGCCATTTATTTGAAGTCGTGTCACGAGTTCTCCACTTCTTGTATGCCTCCAAACAGATGAAAGACGCTTTTAATTACAGACTAAGAATTCCTGAGCCCTTGTATTCAAAACTACATATTCTTGTGCAGATATGTTGCAAATATTTGACAAAAACTCTCTTTATTTGACAATTTTTCACAATTTTCTAAAAATCCATTCAATTTTGTTTCGTCTCAACGAGTCGTGCGTTTGTTCGCCGAAAAACTTTCATTTCTTTAAATGTTTTTCATATTTTATATTATTTTCTTCTTTGATATTCAAAAGACGATTATTTTGATAAAAACAAGAATAAAATGCAAAGAAAAGTATTTTTATAAAGAAAGACTTTTCATACTTCTGGTTGTGTTGTGAATGTATTCAACGAGAGATACATTAGAGAGAAAAATAGTGGAGTAGTGGTGGCTCTGGCGGTCATTTCCTCTACAAAAGACAAACACTGCTGGAGATCGATGTGTGCATCACATCTACATTTGTAGCTCTGCACCACATATACTATGTATTATATAATGTAAAAGAAATATATTCACGAATTCATCCTCAAAATGTATGAGTAATGATCTCTCTCTCTCTCTCTCTCTCTCTCTCTCTCCCGCTCTCTATCATCAGAACATTAGTTAATAGTATTTCTTTCATTTATTATATATTTCTCTTTATGTAAGTCTGATTACAAGCGATGGTATCATTGGTTTGGTAGGGCTGGTAGTGTTGGTCTCTACTATTATCTTATATTTTGAAAGTTAGTGTCGTTTATAATTACAAACGACGCGCTGAACATAATTACTGTTTTATCTCTGCTTATAAATTAAAATAAGATTCACTGGAATTTCATATTATATTATTCAACAGTATATACATGTGTATATAGTGTACATAAATATAGTACGAGTGTGTGTCCCCTCCGGACATATTTATAAAGTCCTCTATTATTATAAAATATGAAGAGAAAACTTTTCATTTGTGATATTGTTAATGATGATAAAAGAGATGCAGTTCTCCCACTTTTTCTCCTGTTTTTGATTCGCCATACAATCCAAAAGTATATATAAATAATCGTATGAATTAATGTTTTGCTTCACATTTTGTTCCTATCTTATATAATATGAAAAAATGGCAAAAAATTCCTACATTTATATAGAAATATAAGCCAAGAGATTGTTTAATAGAAGTACGAAAAATGAAAAATACTGTTAAAAAAAAGTTGTATACAAATCATAACATTTAATCTTAAATTCCTATTTCTCTCTCTCTCTCTCTCTCTCTCTATTGATTATCATCTCATTCATTGGTTTTACACTAAAATCTAGTTAAATGCTATTTAAAGTATGAATAAAAGTAGTGCTAATGAGTTATACTTTAGAGTTATTTTATTTTTATAGTGAATATATTCACAAAATGTAATTAAATTATTGTACAGAATATACTGAATACAAAATTTAATAAATAACTTTTCGGCCAATTCTTTAGATACGGTTTAATTTCTATAAATAATATCTTGAAATAATATTTCGTTGCATTTGTTATTTGGCATAATTTATTCAAATAATATTCTCGCAAAACTGGTCGACATATTATAATTATGAAATAATTGAAAGAACATGTTTTGAATAATTCATTTTCTTTGAAAATTTATAAATTATAATGTATTTCATGTATTGTTCAGTGATTTAGTTTCGACAGAGAAGAGCATCTAAAGGGAAAATTTTCATTTTATATTTAATGTATTATAAATTATTTGTGACTTAAATAATAACACTACTATTTTTGTCACTTTTGAATTTCCATTAATAATTAACATGTAATTTATGCTAAAACCCATGGAAAATATGGTTTTAATTAAAGATTGTCGGGAGAGAGAGAGAGAGAGAGAGAGAGAGAGAAAGATAGTGAGAGTTTGTCGTTTAGTTTGTGAACTGTTTTAATGCCAACAAAATGTAAAGAAGTTTTAGTGTATTTTGACATTAATATTATTGTGAAGTAAAGACAATTGAAACAAATCAATAGAGGAAAGAAAGATAGAAAAAGCAGAGATGAGATGAGATGGGAGGGGAGAGGAGGGGATGGAAAGGGAGAGGAGTGATGAGCAAACAGAAGCTGCTGTGAAGCCATTTCTTTGAGTGAGTGATGCGATGCTATGTATTGGACAAGAAGAGCAAACAAACAATAATTTGATGGATTTGGCATCGATTAGATCAACACAAATACACTAAATGTTGTTTGAAATGCATTTGATTTTTCATTTAATGACTTCTGTTTAGATAACTACTGCTTTACTTACAATACTTACTGCACTTGATTTGCATACAAACGTTATTATTTTCAACGAATACTAAAGACATAAGTCTTATAATTATTTATGAAAATATAGTGCACTAAAGCGTACTCTAAAAACATTTTTAATGACTTTAAACTTAATGATCGACAAAAGAATTTGGAGAAAATCTAAACTCGATTTCTGTCATGAGGTGTAAAATGTGAATTCAAATGCAGTGTACAGTAGGGGTAGAGAATTGTATTATAATATCTTTTCAGTGTATTATATAATATATTGTAATATACAGTATGTGTGAGAGCGGAGAGGATGGCAGTGGAGATAATTTGAGTGATTGGCAAACGAAGCAAGTATTGGCACATCTTTAATGGCAATGTCATGTCATTGGCATAAAATGGGTTTTTAATGAATATTGACAACAAACACGAGAAATAGAGATAAGAAAACGATTTAATTTCAAATTTCACTTCATTTCCAATACTTATGCGTCGACTGCTTAATGTGTTGATAACAGTATTTTTCATAATTCATGAGTTTTCATAAGTAGCCAATACTTTGTCTCTATGTTTGTCTCAGTATATTAGTGGATGAAAATATGAGAATATGAGGGGCCAAACACCTGCCTTAGCATTGATGTATAGCATGTATGTGAGTGTGTGTTGTGGTGCCGGTGCTGTCTATTTGCCACACTGTGTGCCAAAAATGATCGATGGATGTGAGTGTTTGCAAGTGTTTACAGACATAATGACCGGTACCTCCAATGCCTGTGTGTTTGAAAATCATTCATAATTAGCACCTGTTTTGGTCCTGTTTTGGCTCCCATTGAGGAACACATACATGAGCTCACAAATGATATATTGACGAATAAACTAAAAGGTGTCTAAATATAGGAAATATTAATGTAGAGAAATATTAATGTATTATTAGAAATATAGACAATAAAAATTGGAAATCTATTTTCGCTTCACTTCATTTCCAAACGAGAATATATGCGAATATATGGTTTAGATGTTGTATATGTTGTACACTATGTATAATATGTGTTGTATATATGAGACTATCACTCACTTGGCATATAGTATAGTATAGTATAAAATGTATGGAATATTTACATCATTATTGAATCAATAATTCATTTTTGACGGCATATAATGTTAGCATTATTTTTCATTTTCTCTCTTATATTCAAGAGTGAGTTCGGGTGCGAATCGAATCCAATTTAAATTACAGCCAAATATTATTTTTTGCCTTTCGTTGGGATATGTGTTCAATGCATCGAAAAGACGAATCACTCGAAAATATAATGAATCATATCGTTAGCGCTTTCCCTACATTTTATAACCATTATATGACGACTATATGCCGGCTCTGCCTATCACTACACACTGTATACTCGATGTGTGTGTATTCTGTATGAGTGAGTGGTAATGCAATACATGGATCCCCACTTCTCATCACAACTTGAAACTCGAAATCCACGTGAATATAACATAAGAATTGAAATGCAATTGCATTCCATTGCACACAATATTTTCTCTATTGATGTTCTCATGTATTGCTTAAATATAACTCAAATTTTTACGTCCGAGCGGACGGTTGTTTAGGTTTTCTGTAGGTTGTGTGGAGATGTGTAGAGCTCTGTATGCTGTATATGTAGTGTCGGTTCAAATCCTGGTCACATAAATCACTGCAAAGCGAAAAGAAAAGAGCGGGGATTTTCAATCTACTGCACACCAGTACTGCTAGTACTGCATCATTTCATTTCATAATAACTCGAGTACTGTTGGCTTGTGCTCTCTCTCTCTCTCTCTCTCTCTCTCTCTCTCTAAGTCTGATTTCAATACTTTGAAAGATAGAATGACATGCTTTAGGAGTGGATAAACATACTTTCAATAGCTCTCTCTCTCTCTCTCTCTCTCTCTCTCTCTCTCTCTATTCATGCATTCATTCATTGCAAATGTCTTGGAGATGGCAATTGTCGTAGAGTTCAACACATCCGTGAGAGACGCCCCACTCCTGACCCCAGAATTGATCTCACGATCACTTTTTAATACTGTGCTGAGAGCTCGCGATATAAAACTTGTGATTCTCCCCAAACTTCTTATATTAAAAAAGTTTCTCAATATTTTTTGACGAAAACACAACAACGTCTTCATATGTATGTACAGTACTTGTAAAGAGAGTGGAGAGCACAGGCAGCTTAAGATGAGAGAGAGAGAGAGAGAGAGAGAGAGAGAGAGAGAGAGACAATATATGTGTGTAGATATGCATTTGAATTAAAAAAGTAAGGGCTGGGAGAAAGCTGTCGGTGCCGGCCATGTGTTGTGATAGTGAATATAACTTATATTCTAATCTATGCCAACATTTCATTTGCGACTTTTTCTACTGCCGTTGCCATCAGTCCTTACATTTTTGAAACATTTCATATAAAATGTATAAACAATGGAATATATGAATAGAAAAGATATTGAAATAAATGTTTGAAAAATTTGAGACAACTTTAAAGTTATAGAAATAAATATATTGTAGTCGTGTGTGAAGAGAAGGGAAGTGAATGTATTGACGAATCAATAAAAATGAGGGCCAGAACTGAAGTCAAATCGAAAAAGCATTAAATGTTCACAAAAACCAATCGATACTAATGTGTTGTTCGCTTCACTGATATGATAGTACATTGTGTTGAGAGCGCACCACTATTTTCGCCATCATATAAGTTATATATATTTCATTTTCAAAGGCAAAGGTGCAGTTGTGCCCAAAATTCATACACACTCTACACAACTATACACATACTATGTATTAGTTTTTGCTTTTTATAGTAAAGTTTGCGCTTTATTTGAGATACAGTGCAGAGGAATGACGTCTTATCGTATCGGCTATAAGAGAGAGAGAGAGAGAGAGAGAGAGACTCTTCACATCAATGACAATGACTGATGACTAGAGCCTACAAACAGCTCTAAAGCTATGCTCTGCCTTTGCTTTGCTCTTATATCATATGATCGCTTCCACCCATTCATCTCTGTCTAACATTCATTACAGACTCCAAACCCTGCTTTCATTTCACTCAAATTAGTGCTAACATTGCTATTAAAGTAAACTCAAACTTTTATTCTCTACATCTATAGTCTAGAAAACAATATTATAGATTTACATAATGTATAATATATCTGAATATCTATTTGTCTAAAAGTGTGTATTAATTCGCATTATATAATATGTAAGTTCAGACATGAAGTTTTTGACACAATTCATGCTATTATTATGCAGTGAAGAGAGCGTATGTAACGGCACCGCACTATTAGACTACAACTTTATGGCCACACCTGAGTCGAAGAGATTTCTATAATAAATTATTTCAAAATATAAAGTATTGACTGAACTGTATATTCTGTATATTCTCAATATATAAAACCATTTTTTCTCTACACTATACTATTCTATACTCTCTGTAAATCTTAGTTTAGTCTGATTTCAATACTTTGAAAGATAGAATGACATGCTTTAGGAGTGGATAAACATACTTTCAATAGCTCTCTCTCTCTCTCTCTCTCTCTCTCTCTCTTATAGCCGATACGATAAGACGTCATTCCTCTGCACTGTATCTCAAATAAAGCGCAAACTTTACTATAAAAAGCAAAAACTAATACATAAAAAAGTATGGAATAATATTTTGTGCTAAACCAACACAACTAAAACAGTACCGTATAGTTATTTCCTAGTGATCTCTCTCTCTCTCTCTCTCTCTCTCTCTCTCTCTAACGTTTGCTATTCTTTTGGTTCGTTTGATACACTCTTTGCTTTTAGAGCGATATATTGAATTCACCGTATATTTGGATGCAAACGATATTTCATCGGCACTTCTTTCCAAATTAAATTCGTTTCTATCATTCAAAACATCCAAAAGGGAAGGGTTTGAGCCCCAGCTGTGCTCCACTCGCAACTCATTTAGGGCTATACTCTTCTGTACTGTACTTTTCCACTACTATTCTCGCTATAGTATAGAGAATTCTTCGTTCACTTCCATATTAAACTGTAATACTGTGTTACCAACACATCACTACTCCTTGCTCTCTCTCTCTCTTCTCTCTCTCTCTCTCTCTCTCTACTTTCTGTTCAAGACTATACAAACTGATTAATAAATCAATGGAGAGAGAGAGAGAGAGAGTGATCACTAGGAAATAACTATACGGTACTGTTTTAGTTGTGTTGGTTTAGCACAAAATATTATTCCATACTTTATATATATAAGTTTTCCATATATTAAATATTTTTGTAAGT
Source organism: Medioppia subpectinata (assembly GCA_905368565.1). Taxonomy (NCBI): domain Eukaryota; kingdom Metazoa; phylum Arthropoda; class Arachnida; order Sarcoptiformes; family Oppiidae; genus Medioppia; species Medioppia subpectinata. The sequence goes on from CAJPIZ010000113.1 coordinate 9,515, forward strand.
AATACATAATCTACAGCAGAGTATAGTTAGAAAGTGTCTTATGTTAATCACTAAAAACAAATGATCTGAACTATAGTTATGCTTCATTTTTACTTAAAAATACATAAATATTAATATCAGTAAAATTAGTTAAACATATACTGTGTTGTGTAATACAATATTTATTAATTTAATGCTTTATAATTAATATAATTTGATTTATGTGTAAACAAACAAAAATTCTCATTAAACTAGAAAAAAGATGTAAGAGATATGATGTGTGGGTTTGATGTTTGATGTTATGATGAGTTGGGTATTGGCAGCCAAAGCGCAGCCAAAGCGCAGCCATAATAGTCGAGACATTAAACTTAAACGCAAATGAAATGATGATATAATTTAAATAATTTCTCAGATAATGTTTATATAATTGTGTAGCGATTCAGAGATATAAAAGTATTTAAGATATGAGATATGAATTGATGGTAAATGGCGTAGAAGTCGTAAACGTGTCTCATATTTGATGAGCCGGTGTGTAGTGTGTAATACATAAACAATCGGAAGCAATAACCTTGATGATACGCTGATACCATGATACTTATACTTGGCCTCTTTCACGCTTAATTAGGCCACTGAATGGGAGCTAATAAACTGAGATTATAGAGAGTGAGAGGAGAGAGAGAGAGAGAGAGAGAGAGAGACGACTTTTATCATCACATTATAGGTTCGGCACAACTATACAACTCATACAACGACTCAAATTATATTCACTCTCTAGTGTTAGTCGTATTGTAAGTGCAATCCTATGATATGCAATATATAACTCATATCTGTTTATATAGCAGTAAAGCACCGCTCCTTTATATATCTCCCTTCAACTATGGCTCTCTCTCTCTCTCTCTCTCTCTCTCTCTCTCGCCATTTCTCTACTTTTTGATCCGAGTCTACCCTTTTGTTAAACTCTTTTATATATCACACAAACGCTGTTAAAACCAATGAAACACATAATACTTATTACACAGTATTTACTGCACTCCGTGTAGTCTTAAGTTTGTTGTTATGTTAATATTCTGTAAATAAACATATATTACTGAACACATTATGTTATGGGATTCATAACTAACTGCTAAGTGATAACTAGACCATTGATTGTGAAGTACTGTTAGGCGATGTTAGACAACAGCAAATGTCTTAGGGATACAATACAAATATTATCTCTATTTGTATTTCTCTATGTTTTCAAACACAACCCGCTTTGAGGCAAAGTTTTTCATTTCATTTATATACGAGTAATATATGGATATAAGTTGGGATAATAAGTAGAATATACTGCCATAGAGTATACAGTATTGTTCATTGCATAGTGAATAGACACCGGCATTGCTGATAGTGAACTGTATTGTAGAGTACTGTACAGTACTGTATAGTACAGAACATTGTATATATCACACTATTATTAAAGTGTATGATATCTTTGCATGTTTTCTCATTTCTTCACTCTTGGCTCTGTTGGCTCTGTTGGTTGTGATGAGAGAGTGGGAGAGAAATAGAGAGCAATGGCAACAACTCTGATGGAGAGTACATTTGAGTCTCTCATTCACTGTCGAGCTCTTCATTTTGTTCACTAGACTCTGAGTGTAGGCATCCCTAAGGTATTGAGCACTGAAAATGTCAACAAAGCTCTGAAACTGATGGATCTCTTGAGGCCAGAATGGGCTACAATATAGCGACGAAAACTTATCGAAACAAACTTTGTTTCTCTGATGACAAATGAGTCCTCTCTTTGATATCACATCGAAAAAGGCGTACATTTGCTATGAAGACATGAAATGGAGTGAAAACTCTTAATCAAATCAAATCAGAATAAGAATAATAGGAATACGAATTGCAGTCAATACTCACTGACTCACCAAAAAAGTAAATATACTATATATTAGAGAAATTATATTACATTCAATTTACACATCCTATCATTAAATACATCACAATTCCTACCAAATACTCGTCTAATGTTTACTTCTTAAGCAGTTCTACTAAAAATATTTGTCCTTCAATTCCACTGTTTTTATGTTCATTTACGACCCCTTATTGTTTGCTTTTTAAGGTGTGTTTTACTCTTTCAATGTCTTATCTCTTACACCTCTCTCTCTCTCTCTCTCTCTCTCTCTCTGATCCCATCCAAGNACTCTCCATCAGAGTTGTTGCCATTGCTCTCTATTTCTCTCTCTCTCTCTCTCTCTCTTTCTCTCTCTCTCTCCCTGCTATCTTCTGGCACTCTATTTAAGAGCACATTCATTGCCTGTACAATATATAGTTTGTGTACATGTTTTCAGTGTTTCTTTATTTTGATGTTATTTTGGTGTCGTTCCCCAAAAGTGGACAGAAGTCTAAACTCAATAAATAAATAAAAACAGAAAAGAAACAGAAGAGTGAAAGAAGAGAGGCTTTTAATAGAAAAATAGTGGCACTGGTTTGGAATGGTATGGAATGGCATGGAATGGGTATACAGTGTAAGACAGTAAAGGAGAAGACACCTGCAGTTCAGCGCTTTTAAAGTAATGAATGAAGAAGTTTTAAGCGGCCTTTTTGTGGTGCAGTTATCTCTGATCCCATCCAAGCGTTGCTAAAGGCTTCTAAAACTTGAAGCAATTGCACTAAAACTTTGTATTTTTAACTTTTTCATAAAAGCAGAAACAGATATGAATGGTATAAATGTTTTCATACATTAGTCTCTATTTTTGCTCAAAACTTCTGTCTACTTCTCTCAACTCCAGTGAAACACAAAATTACAAATGTTTTGTCATATCTTTTGCCTGAATTCTACCACAAGTATCGCAAACAGCTTTAGATGAAAACTTGAAAACCAAACAGTCCTCCACTACACCATCTTTGCTTACAATGTTTTTCGGATAAATACCCACCACTTCTAACTTGTGATCCTTAGTTGCCTTTCCATTGGATCTCAATCGCAGTTTTTAGAGCATAAATGTCAACATTCGCTGCTCTACTCATCACTTTTGCTTTGAAACATTTGTTTGATATTAGATTTGTCTTCGTTTCTCATTCTTCTCCACTCATAACTCAAAGCATGACTTCAAGAGTTCTCCAAAGACTTCACTTTAAAAATGCTCTCTTTTTCTCTTAGCAATCGATAAGAGTTATAATGAATGAAAGAGTGAGAGAATGGAGTGAATAGAGGGATGAGAAAGCAATGAGAGGATGGAAAGGATGGAGAGAAGAGATAAAATAAACAAACTTTATATCATATAATATGAGAACTTAATTAAGTTAAAGTCAATTTAAAAAAGAAGGCGTTCAACACATATCTGAAACATAGTGTACACTATGGAGGGGTGGAGTCGAGGAATTCATAAATTCTGGTTATGACATGAAATACAAGACCAAAATTACGTTTTTCTAATTAGTGTGCGTTAGCTGTAAAACATTGTAACTCCATTACCAGCTATTTATCGATATTACACTCAAACCATATCTTATCATTTCTCTCACTATTATCTTCACAACTCATCTCATCTCTCATTTCTATAGGAATCTCATTTATGCTTTCGTTTAATGACACAATACTGACAATCATATTATATAATACAGTAATACAGTATTGATTACATTTATTGATTTAATTATCATTTATATGTCGATAACAAATAGAAAGAAATGTTACTATTATTTGTTTTTTATTGATTTTTATTGACTTTTTATAGAGTAATAAAAATTGATTGAATTTTATTTTTTGAGATTTAATTATTTATTTGATATAATATTTGACAAAATTCTAGTACCAAAACAAATGCAATAAGAAATAACTAAATTATTATTATATATTTTTAGCAAAACATTGTTCATTCACTTAACATTGGCGGCGCTCAGAGTATAAAACATAATATTTTCTTAATTTATCGATTTTTATGACAGAGAATCTCTGAGTTCTTAGTCTATATACACAATATATATGAACACAGAGTCTGTAATATTCAACAAATTTATAGCATATAAATAGTAAATGTCTTTTTATAATTGAAAATTTAAAATCATATAAAAATGTTAACTATTAATAAAAAATAATATAAATTATCATAAATTAAAATCTCGTTTTCATTATAATTATCGACTAATCTATTAAATTCTATACAAATAAAAATTTTATTTTCATTACTTTTCTTAAGGAAAGTTAAAGGAAATTAAAAATTATTTATAGTATTTATAGTAATGTGTTTGGAAAACGCTATAATAAATTAACAGATAATAAGGTATAAAATTTATAAGACATACATAAAAACTTGTTTAAATACACAAAAGTGTTTAGCATTTAGTGTTAGAAAACATAAATTTTTATTTATTTAGATGAGACAAATGGCTTTATAATTACTTTGTTTATAAAGTTTGTATTTAAGTATTTATTATATGAATAAATTATATTCACAGCTAATAATACATTTAAAATGCAATTTAGATAACAGGCTCTCTATTGATAATAAAATAGCAAAAATGTGTCAAATATTGCTGCCATTCATATAAAACCAACACTACATTAGTTGTGGATTAAAAGTGACCGCCATTTGGTGCCATTTCAACCACGATTTTGCTCTTCTTTTGCTCCATTTGTTATTCAATATAAACAATAAAAATAAATGCATTTTCTTCTGGAGAGACATCACATTGTATTTGAAGATATAATTGATGATAGAATTAATGAATTGTAACACTTTTGCAAAACATCACAACTCAATCAATTCAATGTAAATCAAGTGTTATTGTCTTGATTTAAGGGTCAGTTATCTAGCATTTTATTGAGTCGTTTTAATTCTTTAATGATTAGATATGATCTGTTGGCGCTTACCGTTCAACTAAATGATCCCTATTTACAGCCATTTAAGCCAATAGTATAGTACTCTACTGTATATGAGAACAGTGTATAACCGCTAAACACATAACATTATAATAATATGATTGCAACACATTTTCATTCAACTCGACTATAAATTTTGTTGATTACAATATGATGTGCCGTACAGTTGACCCCCAATTGCTTTCAATGGCAAATATCAGATCTTCATTCACAACACATATTATTACATTACCTGTTTGTATGTGAAAAACACTGTTTAAATGGGTTTTAAATAAATGTCTAGTTGTGTGGCAGGCATTGTATTCGAGTGTAGAATCTTATAAACAATGTTATTTTTGTTGAATTGTTTGAATGTAGGATTGTATGCGAGTATTGCTATTAATGGTATTAATGATGTTTATCTGATGAGGTTTGAGGTATACAATAGTTATTTATATCATTCATTCAATTGTATACTCTTTTACAATAGAAATGAGAAATCAAATCAAATGCCACTATATATGAGATAATATGCATTCGCTGTTATGCTCTTCTATATTATCGTAACATTGATGTTAGGCTTTGGTTATATTTTTGGTGTTCGCTTGCGTTGCCTGTGCCTCGTATCACGAAATATTGTGTTTTGCAATCAATCTAGGATTATAAATCATGAGATGTGCCAGAGCTGTACCAGAGCTGTGCCTGTGTTATGCCTTGTGTTATAGCTATGGCGCAAGTGCTCCACAATAGTGAAGTACAGCTTTGAATGCACACAACAAACTACACCAAACTTTGCTTTGCTTTTGCCATTGACAGCACTGATTGATGACTTGGAATTTGCTTGAGTCCAATGCTAGCGCCCATCCATTTCAACCATAGCTACCATCACTACAACCCTATACACTATACTCTACATTCTCTCTCTCTCTCTCTCAGTTGTTGGCAATTGTAGTGTATTTGAGAGAAATTTTATAAATTAGAGGTCTCTTTATCCGTTGAGTTCAGTCCGGACTAGGGATGGGATAATACATGAAAAAATTTTTGCCATGTATTATTCATGCATTATTACATGTATATGATGTATTATTCGTGTATTATTACATACAATGCTTAAGAATAAAAGCTAATGCTAACCTATAGGCAATGTTAACCTATAATCTTATCTCTATACTAAAAGAATAGATATTTTCGTAGATATAATTTCTTTTGCATCATTATTCCTTAAAACAATAATTTACTTTTTTATAATCTAAAAATAAATTTATAAAATAACATGTTTTGGCAAATTTTGTCGATTTTTAGCAAATAATGTCTATATTTGACGCCATGTTGTATGTATGGCAAATTTTGCCATGTATAATACATGAATAATACATGGAATAATACACATGTATTATACATATGTATTATTGCCCCCATCCTTAGTCCGGACACACAATCGACTCAACAAAAACATTATATTATGGTTTTGTAACTTAAAACCAAAGCGAACCCAAACAATGGCCCGGGTATTAGTTTACACGCCAAACATATTTCACTCACGTAGGCATAGATAGCGGGGACACCGGTATTACAATCTATTATAAAGTATGCAAAAATGCAATTTGTATTCTCGGGAAGTGTATGACCCGTCCCGTAGTGTATATGTACTGTATATTCACTGTATGTCTGGTGTTGTATATTGTAGTTGTGGCCCTAATTCCCACTTTTTTCACATAAATGTTTTCACAAAAATATTTCAATTGACACAAAAAATAGTTACTGAAGAATAGACGTAGAGATTAGGCTTTTATTTTCCATATACAGTGTTGTTATTATTATTGTTATTAAATATACAAAATATGTATATTTTTGGATATACTATATGTTTGTTGGCCGACACACCCCGTGAAGGGTGTATTTTGTACCGCACTTTCCCATTATGTTTACGGTTAATGGATATTATATTAAACTGTAGTGTGTTTTAAGTGAAAAGCAAATTTTTTGTATATAAACTTTTATTTTATTTTCGCTCTCCCTCTCCGGTGCCGTATATTATAAACAAAATAAATAAATAATAACTACAATAATATAATTGTAATAAATGTTGGGTTAAGTCATGTTAAGTCACATTTCTCTCTCTCTCTCTCTCTCTCTCTCTCTCTCTCTCTCTCATTTTTTCATGCATAAAAAGTAGTCCTTATATAACGTATGAATAATAATAATAAATAAAATATAAATTCTTTAAGCGATTATAGCAAACAATTGTTGAGAGAAATGTATTATTATTTTGGTTTATATAACTCTCTGTGTCTCTCATAAAAGGCAATGCCATTGACATTGACAGCGAAAATCTCTGTCAAAAAGGATTTTCTATATATAAATATATTTTCCCATTATTTTTCTATACAAATAGTAAATAATAAATACATTATAAATATTTTCTCAATGAGAGTCGAGAGGATGAGAGAAAGTCAGCGGAAAAGTCAAGAAATCCTCTCTTTTTTAAGACAACACTTGGGTTTTAAATAAACATTTGAGTCAATACAATGACTTGACGTGAAATAAGGTTTTAAACTTTTATCTCCTGACATAACAGCTATTATGAGATGTGTTTTACTCCCAAATGAAATCCACTTTTTGTATTATTTATGTCTTAATGTTAGAGAGAGAGAGAGAGAGAGAGAGAGAGAGAGAGAGAGAGATTTTAATTTTTAAAAAATAAATAATATATAATTGAAGAGAAGATTGAAATAATAAATAAATACGACAAATAATATTACGGATATATAAAAAATATACAATAGGGTAATAATTATAGGAATTTACGACAAATATGAATTGAGAGACAAACTTATAATAATAATAATAATATATTTATTATACACTTTTAATATACACACAAATCTATTGTCTCTTTCCTGTTATTATATTTAATGCTTTAAATAAATGCTAAACAATGCGAAAAGTGTTGCCTTTACTTAACAAATACGGCAAACATTTGAAACACTCGGAACAGGAATATCGTTGGGATATATGAAAGCCTTTATATATCCAATCGATTATATTATGGGGTAAAAGAAATTTGTGTTGTTTTGTTGTTTTGGCCGTAAATTTATTGTAGAAATATATCTGAAAAACACATCACAAAAGACTGAGGGATAGGATGAAGAATAATAAACAATTTTCATTATTATTATTATTATTTTGTTTGTTTTGTTTTATAGCAATGCGTTGAAAAAAGTGCTTAAATATGATTATTTCTCTTCCCATTACTTCACTCCTAATCTCTCTTCCCTTTTGGTTATTATTATTATTTTAAAGTTATTTTATTGTTTTGTTATGTAATAAAGTTTTTTCATCGCTGAGTCTCTCTCTCTCTCTCTCTCTCTCTCTCTCTCTCTCTTCCCGGCTCTGGTGTTCACGAGTTGTTAATTCAAAACTTCTTTGTTTTGCTATTATTTTGAGTTTTTAAACCCAGTAATGAGTTATATAAATACAAAAACTATTAATGCTTTTTAAGACACATTTAAAGGGTAGTCTCTCTCTCTCTCTCTCTCTCTCTCTCTCGCTTTCTGGTCATTTTAAGCGACAATATTATGCAAAAACCGTCTGTCCTTTCGATTGCCAAATAAAGATTGAGACAAACATAACAATAATCCTAAAGATTTTTTATATATCCGTAATATTATTTGTCGTATTTATTTATTATTTCAATCTTCTCTTCAATTATATATTATTTATTTTTTAAAAATTAAAATCTCTCTCTCTCTCTCTCTCTCTCTCTCTCTCTCTTTCAGTTATGGATTATGTATTCAATAATTCAGTCATTATTTTCCATATATTTTGAATGTATTGCATATTTTAAGTTAAAATAATCGCTGATATATTATGCCAATATTTAATTGAGTTATTATTAAAATGAATAATAAAATAAAAATAATTTGTTTTAAAAGTTAAATTTCGTATAAATTTATTTATTTATTTTTAATTTTTTGTTTAACTAGTTTTGTATAATACTTATTTCATTAATACTTCAGTACAATATTTTCCACAAACAAACAATATATTGATTATGAAATTGAGTTCACATTCAAAATAACAGTCAAATACTTCAATAAATCCCAAAGTAATTACTCGTAAAACCGATATTTGTGTCAATTATTTATGTGATTAATAGTAATAATAATTTGTATTTGATTTGTGTTTAACCACTGATCGACAGTTAAATCATTGAAATAATAACCTTAATATAAATTGTATGGCATTTTGTATACAGGAAACAACTGTCCGTTCAATACAACAGATCATAAAATTGTTGTTTAAAACTAATACTATAATAGATATAAATATTAGTTAATAATGATTTAACAGGTAATTAATAAGACATTTATTACATTAGCAAAACATAAAACAAAACAAATAGTCTTAAGATCTAACTCTAATGTAATTGTAACTCTAATGTTGTTTATTAATTGCATATAATTTTTGAATATAAAATTGTAATTAATGTGTAAGATTGTTTTGTCAAAACAATAAAAATTTCAATAAATAACATGTGATATTCGGATGACATTCACCATGATATAAATCACTGCACATATTATTAAATCATAAATAAGTTAATTCACTTCAAAAATGGTCCATGGTGTATTTTACTTTTTAAGACAACACACGTTATATGACTTAAACTATTTGAGCAAAAAAACAAAATAATAAACTAAAACTTTTAGTCAATTAATCAACAACAAAAAATATTTATTATAATTCATATTACAATTAGATTATCATAAATCAAAATAATAAATATTTTATCGAAAATTAAAACGACTATTATTATTGGTATCAAAAATAAATATCGAGTTATTTTCAAACTTAAAACTCTTGTCTAAGACACGGATCTTAAAGCAATGGTGGCGTTGAGGAGTGGCCGGCAATCGGTCGGGTGTCGCGAGGGCTCCGGGGGTCCACACATCGTACTCGGCGACCAACGCATCGCACCGGCACTTAACCATACCATACGAGTGTTGACATTGAGACAACTCCCACGCCATCCACTCCTGGGGCTCGATGTATATGCGCTGACACTTACTATCGTTACCCATCTTTCCGGCCACCGGTGCGGCCGTCGACGCCTCACCGCTGGACGACGACTCACTCCTCGAATGAATCTCTTCGTAATCCCTATGGATATGGATCTGCGAGAAGAGCGCAAACCCACAGTCTTTACAGACCAACTGTTGGCCGTACGCCAGATCCGGGGTCTGGCTCTCGACAATCGCCCGGCGCTCGAAGTACTCGTCCAATCGCTGCCGATTGGCGTACACCCGGAGCAACAGCTCCCGGAACTGCCTATTGTTGGCGTTCAGCCGATAACCCATGCGTTCAAAGAGCCGCAGCTGTGACTTGAACTCCCGGTTCGGGTGTATTATCGGCCGACGGGTCTTAACCCACTCGAGGGCTAAGTATAGGGGTTGTCGTCGTTTGCGCATAATATAGCCGATAATAATGGTGGCGCTGCGGGAGACGCCCACTCGGCAGTGGACTAGTATCGAGCAGCCGAGTCGACGACATCCCTCGATGGTGTCGTACGCGCGGTTAAAATGGCTCAACAGGTCCTGCGATGAGTTGTCTTCGGCGGCGATGTGATGGTAACGGATGCCAGCGATTCGCTGCGCGGCGTCTATGGGCGCCGACATGACGGTCAGTATGTCAGTGATGTGCAGTGCGGACAGTGTCTGGGCGTTGGTCGCCCCGTACTGGTTGCCCAGGTATAGCCACTCATCTATCTTATCGATGTCCCGGTGGTGAGGATTGTGGCTGATTTGCATCCCGTCCATCATCATCACCGTGGTGGTTTTTATTTGTTTGGTTGCGATGAATTGCAAATAGTTGTGTGCATTTTACCACACCTTACTGCATATGGAAAGTGTTAATGACCTTGCTCATACAGTATGGCATGTTAATGTGGAATATACCTGTATTAATAGCTACAGTGTATTATAGCCACACACCTGTGATTGTCATTGTTTTGCATTTGAGATTAACATAAAGTATGGTCCAAAACTTACCATCAAAAACTTTGTACTGTAAACCCTATCTATTCGCACCTACATACATGTATGAGTGCGCCTAATAAGCTCATAATTGATAGCCATGATAACCATCTAAAATGTTTTGTAAATAAACTTGATAAAATCTATTTTGCCATTTAATTTCAATACACATTATTTTATTGCATAATTTTCTAAGCGATAAACAAATTGCACACAAAAAACAAATCTCACATTCAATGAAAAGCTAACAATAATTATCGTTTAGACAACAAATTTAATCAACAATTTTCTCTCAAGACTTGACTTTTTTTAACTTCTGTTTGCATTGTTTGCTATCGTCGATGACTTTTTGAACGACTGGTCCAACATCTGGATCTTCAGCCAATGCGAGCCCTTATGGTCGGCACACTTGCACCGGAGGGGCGTCCGACGGGTGATCACTTTGGCCACCACTCGGGCACAGTTGGGACACTTGATGGCCACTTCGGACGCGTCGGGATCGGTGGGTGCGGACAACTCTCGCATCCACGGCCGGGGCTCCACAAACACACGGCCACAGACTTTGTCGGCGGTGCTGTCGTTGCGGATCACATTGATATCGGCGAAGAGCGGTTGAGAGCAGCCGCGACCGGAGCACTGGTACCGCTGACCGGTGGCCAACTCATCGCCGACCACTTTCTCGGCTCCGGACAAGAGCTCAAAGTACTCGCGAAGGGAACAGAAGTAATACCAGACGCAAGTCTGGAGCAGATAGTGTCGAAAGCGGCGGTCGTTGGCGTTCAGTCGACAGCCCATCCACTCGTACAGCCGGAGCTGATCCCGAAAGCCATGGTTCGGGCCAACGATGTCACGCTTGGACTGAACCAAATCCATGGCGTCTTTGTATGTCTTGCGCTGAGCGCGCATCAGATAACTGATGACAATCGTCGCGGATCTGCTCACACCGGCCTTACAGTGGACGAGAATACCGGCGCCCGACTTCAGTGACTGGTCAATGATGTCGAACGCTTTGGGGAACTCTGTCAACAGGTCCTCTTCGGGCCGGTCTTCGGCGTCGATCCAATGGTAGTCGAGTCGGTGGTGCCGGTCGTCGTCGGGTATACGGCTTTGCATTACTGTCAATACTGTGCCGATGTTTCGCTGCCGGAGCTCCTGATGGTTACGGGCGGCCGCGATGTTGCCCAGATATAGCCGGCCGTGGATCTGATGCATGTCTTCAGATGATGATCTCATGGCTGCTGATGGTGTTGTTGTTGTGGTCACTGATCGGCTCAGTCTCTGTGTCCGCGAGTGATGTCCGCAACGACTAAAACGGTAAATATCGGCAAAAATTCGTTGCATTGTTGCTCTCAATAAGTGTTAACAATTGAATCGTGGTTTAAATTGTCCCGCGATTTACCATCAGTTAATTAAATAGATTTAATTAATAAAATGTTTTATTAGATTTTAACTTCAAATTAAAAGTTTTATTTTGCATATAAATTACAACTCAATGAAAATCATATATCAATTTGTTTTGTATGAGATTTGTAACCACAAAAAATAACACAACCAAAAACCGTGTGTATTATTACGACAGTAGTTTGTAGGCGTCCGGCAACATCTGTATGTCCAGATTCTTGGTGTCCAAATGGTTACGACAGAGACAACCAATTGGGGTGACTTCGGTTCCGGTGGGCGTATAAAACTTGGCCACCGGTCGGTCACACTTTGGACACTTGATTACCACAACACTGAGGGCCCGATCATAGGCGGCGAACTGGCCGGACATCCAACGCTGGGGCTCCACGAAGACTTTGCCGCACTCGGGCAGCTCCTGATACCTCTGGGAGCCGTCATTATGGAGCACATGTAGCTCACGGAACAGTTCCTGACCGCAGCCAACGCACCCGAACTTCTGGCCCAGATTGAGATAACTGGTGGACCGCTCGGCCACAGCCAACCTCTCGAAGAATTGGGCGTAATTGTCAAAGTGGTCACAAATGTTGAATAAGTATTGCCGAAACGGCAGGTGATTGGCGTCCAGACGGCAGCCCATCTTCTCGTAGAGCCGCAGTTGGATCAGAAAGCTATCGTTGGGACCGATTATCGTACGCTTTCTTTGACATAAATCGTGGGCTGCGGTCGCAGTCTTGCCGAGCTTTTTCATCAGGTATGAGATGACAGTAGTGGCCGATCGGGATATGCCGGCCGCGCAGTGCACCAAAATGCCTGTCTTCGCGGTGACGGCCGCGTCGATGATAGCGTACGCCTCCGGGAATCGGGTCAACAGGTCCTGGCTTTCGATGTCGTGCGCCGGTATATAATGGTATTTCACTGTCGGGTGTCTTTTATCCGCCGGTATCTCTGTGTGCATTACTGTCAGTATTGTCCGTATGTTGTGTTTCTGGAGTTCGGGTAGATTTTGTGTGGCCTCGTATGACCCCAAATACAGTGTACTCCAGATTTGGTTCATCTCCTCATAGCCCGGGATGCCGTGCAGTGTCTGAAACATTGGTTTTTGATGACAATACCACTGTTTAATTTAATTTAAGTTTAGATTATCTTTAATTTGACAATAATTGTACACAAGTTTGAGATTTCAATTCACAAATAAACTGTTTATACAGTTATGAAATAAGTTTTGAATTCAACGTATAACAATATGCTCGTGATAAATTATACATTTATAATTAATTATTAATTATGGTACTAATCACAATATAATAATGGTTTTACTGAGACTAAATAGTGGTATGTGATGCCCGAGTAGTGAATTTAATGGATTTAATTAATTACTTAAAATGTTTATTAGAATTTAACTTCAAATAAAAAAGTTTTCTTTTGCATATAAATTACAATTCAATGAAAATGATATATCAATTTGTTTTGTATGAGATTTGTAACTACAAACTAGATATATCCAGATTATTGGTGTCCATATGGTTACGACAGAGACAGTCAATTAGGTTGATTGAGGTTTAGTAAGTATTGCTGATACGGCAGGTGATTGCTGTCCAGACGGCATCCCATCTGCCCGTAGAGGTTCAGTTGGTCCAGAAAGCTATCGTTGGGACCGATTATCGTACGCTGTCTTTGACACAAATCGTGGGCCGCGGCCGCAGTCAACCCGAGCTTTTTCATCAGATATGAGATGACAATAGTGGCCGATCGGGATATGCCGGCCGCGCAGTGCACCAAAATGCCAGTCTTTGCGGTGACGGCCGCGTCTATGATGGCGAAGGCTTCCGGGAATCGGGTCAACAGGTCCTGAGTTTCCAAGTCGTGCGCCGGTATATAATGGTATTTCACTGTCGGGTGTCTATCGGCCGCCGATATCTCTGTGTGCATTACTGTCAGTATTGTCTGTATGTTGTGTTTTTGAAGTTTGGGTAGATTTTTTGTGGCCTCATATGAACCCAAATACACTGTACCCCAGATTTGGTTCATCTCCTCATAGCCTGGGATGCCGTACAATATCTGTGCCATTGGTTTTTGATGACTATACCACTGTTTGATTCAATTTAAGTTCAGATTACCTTTAATTTGACAATAATTGTACACAATTTTGAGATTTCAATTCACAAATAAACTGTTGATATAATTTGTTTATACAGTTATAAAGTAAGTTTAAATACAACGTATAAAAATAAGCTCGTGATAAATTATACATTTAATAATAATTAATTATGGCATTAATCACAATATAATAACAGTTTTACTGACTCTTGAGACTAAACAAGTTTGGTGTCCACATCCATATGGTGTCCGCATTTGCAGTCACCCTATGTCGGGCCCACCCGTCACATCAGTTGGCCACATGTCTAGCATCTAATAATCTAACCAATCATCAAAGGCATCATTTTAAGGCAGCAATTAAATACATTCCCTTAGATAAAAGTTACAATGGACCTTCATCGTATTATTATGTTTGAAATATAATTTATCAAATAAAATATTATATTTAATTTATATTTTTTAGTATAAATATTATGAGGTTTGATGTGAAATTTCTGTTGATATAATCTACAAGTGTCTACGACATCAGGCCCGGGTGTTGTGGCCATTTATATTACAGACATTTAATTATATATTTTACGGATATACATGTCATGTGACATATCAATAGATTGGATTTAATAATAGGATCACAATTACGATAGAAATTTTCAACTATTATTTAGGGCAAAAAAGTTATTACAAAAATTAGTATATGTGGATTTATTTTAGAAGTTATTTAGATTAAAATATTATAACTGTAGTATTTTCATATTAATTTTTTATTTTAAATAATAATATTTATGTTTTTAATAATTAAAAATAATTTTAAATTTAATTATGTAAAGTTATAGTTTAGAGATAAGAGTACAATGGTATTCACAATTGGCAATCATCGACTCAAACACCCGTAACTGATCGATAAACCCCTCGTTAGGGCTAATGGTCGGCCGATGGGAGGCCACAAACTGCCGGACTTCTTCGTATGGCTTCTGGAGCTTTCGCATCAGGTATGAGATGACAATTGTTGCCGATCGGGATATACCGGCCTTGCAGTGGACCAAAACACCGGTGCCGGCGGTCACCGCGTCGTCGATGATATCATAGGCTTTGGGAAAGTATGTCAACAGATGCTGATCTTTATGGTCTCGAGCGTTGATCCAGTGGTATGTGATGCCCGAGTAGTGAAACCCGTCGGGTATTGGTTTCGTCATTACAGTCACTATTGTCTGAATGTTATGTCGCGTAAGTTGTGTGAAGTCCAGCGCACCGTTCAATGAACCCACGTATACGGTATCCCATATGTTATCCATGCTGTTGACCCTATGGCTGAGTTTGGCTAGATTGATCCAGTTGAAATTCAAACATTTGCCGTAATTTAATCAACGCAAAAATATATAGCATGAATGCAAACGTAATGATAATGTTTACAATGATAATGTGGTTTTTCTAATAGTTTTCAATGGCGTTTCATTGTGAGCTTATGTATGAATTGAATGCATCGACTCTATGAGACTTGTTATGTGAATTGCAAACCCATTGTGTAATACTGTAGTACAGTATACAATGTATGCTATATTGTACAGGTATACAGGTATACAGTAGTACCTTTACTGAATAGTAAAAAAAATTTATATTACACACTGTTATGCAATTTAATTGATATACACTACTAATACTATCGCTTTTTAGCATAGTGTTATATTCATGAACTAAAGTATACACTTATAACTAGTATTAAATTGTATTTTAAATGCAATTATTTTTATTTATGTTAACATTTTAATTATAATTCAAATAATATTAATACATTACTGATTTTGCGATACTTTTTTAAACTTGTTATTAATCATTCGGATCGTAAGCCGTGTCTTCACATCCATATGGTGTCCACATTTGCATTCAATCTCGGGATATATGGGGCCCAACCGACCCACCAGTTGGCCACAGGTCTGGCATCTAATGACCGTTTCGGTCACTTTAGTCCAACCCATCCATCGCTGGGGTTCAATGAATACTCGGCCGCAAACATCCATACCTTTATACTTGTCTGAGCCATCATTCCTGATCACATGGATCTCATTAAACAGCCCTTCGCCACAACCGATGCACTCATACTGCGGGCCATAAACCAAGTCTGGGGTCAACTTCTCGGCCACCGACAGGCGCTCGAAGTACTGATTTAGACGGTCTTCTAGAACCGATACCAGAGATTTTTCTTCGTACGAAGACCTCCAGAGGGTTGCCATCAAATACGATATGATAGCAGTGGTTGATCGGGATATGCCGTCCACCAGATGGACCAAAATGCTATTCCTGGCCACCACAGCCACGTCCATGGCGTCAAAAATGTTAACATATTTGCTCAAACATTCCTCCGGAGCCGTTCCATACGTTTTCAGCAGATATTGTCTAAAGCGGCGATCGTTGGCGTCCAACCCGTACGCCATCGACTCAAACAGCCGTAACTGATCGACAAACCCGTCGATGGGGTAAATTGCCGGCCGATTGGCCACAACCAACTCCCGGATCTCTTCGTATGGCTTCCGGAGCTTTTGCATGAGGTATGAGATGACAATCGTTGCCGATCGGGATATACCGCGCCTGCAGTGAACCAAAACAACAGTGCTGGCGGTCACCGCCGCGTCGATCATATCGTAGGCCATCGGAAAGTATGTCAACAGATCTTGATTTTCGTGGTCTTTAGCGTTGATCCAGTGATATGTGATGTCTTTGCAGTGAAACCCGTCGGCTATGGGTTTGTCCATAACAGTCACTATTGTCTTAATGTTATACCGTATGTGTTGTGTGGAGTCCAGCGCGTCGTTCATTGAACCCAAGTATAAGTTATGCCATATCTGATCCATGCTATCCACTCTTATGGCTGAGTATGACTAAATTGATCCAGATGTAATTCAATCATTTACTAAAAGCACAAACGTGAATGTGTAAAAATATATTCTGTTTATGACACGTAATGTTTAATATTCTCGTTTAATAATAGTTTTCAATAGGAATAAATTGCCGGCCGATTGGCCACAACCAACTCCCGGATCTCTTCGTATGGCTTCCGGAGCTTTTGCATGAGGTATGAGATGACAATCGTTGCCGATCGGGATATACCGCGCCTGCAGTGAACCAAAACACCGGTGCCGGCGGTCACCGCCGCGTCCATCATATCGTAGGCGTTCGGAAAGTATGTCAACAGATCCTGATTGTCGTGGTCTTTAGCGTTGATCCAGTGATATGTGATGTCTTTGCAGTGAAACCCGTCGGCTATGGGTTTGTCCATAACAGTCACTATTGTCTTAATGTTATACCGTATATGTTGTGTGGAGTCCAGCGCGTCGTTCATTGAACCCAAGTATAAGTTATGCCATATCTGGTCCATGATATCAACTTTTATGGCTGAGTTTGACTAAATTGATCCAGATGTAATTCAATCATTTACTAAAAGCACAAACGTGAATGTGTAAAAATATATTCTGTTTATGACACGTAATGTTTAATATTCTCGTTTAATAATAGTTTTCAATAGGAATTCATTGTAAGCTTATTATTCTTAGGTATGAATTGAATGCATCGACTCTATGAGACTTGTTATGTGAATTGCAAACACATTGTATAATACAGTATTGCAAACTAGTATGTAATTCAATCGATATGCATTTGAAATGTAGCATTTCTATTTATATTACTATTGTATAGATCAGCATGGTATTATATTGATTGTATACAAATTTATAACTAATATTTAATTGCAAAGATTTATTTGAAAGAAACTTAATTGCAAATATAATTTATTTATTATTAATTAATATTGAAATATTTTCTGTAAACATATTATCTTTAAATTTGGCTATAATTGTTGCAATTGATTACCATAGTAAACCGAGAAAAAGCCCTAACTGTGCAACAAACCCCTCGTTTGGATTAATGTGTGGCCTTTTTTGGTCGACCAAATCCCTGACCTCTTCGTATGGCTTCCCGAGCTTTTTCATCAGGTATGAGATGACAGTAGCGGCCGATCGGGATTTGCCGGCCGCCGAGTGCACCAAAATGCCTGTCTCGGAGGTGACCGCAGTGTCAATAATATCGTAGGTCTCGTCAAAAGTGGTCATCAAGTCCTGGTACCAGATGTCGTGCGCCGGTATATAATGGTATTTCACTGTCGGGTGTCTATTGGCCGCCGGTATCTCTGTGTCCATTACTGTCAGTATTGTCCGTATGTTGTGTTTCTGGAGTTCGGGTAGATTTTGTGTGGCCTCGTATGAACCCAAATACACTCGACCCCAGATGTGGTTCATGTCCTGGTTTTCATGGATGCTATGATATTCCTCTCGAGTTATATCTTGTAATGACATTTTTGGACAACTGTTTCAATTTATATCATCTTTAATTAATGCCAAATAAATTATTTGAAATAATAATACATATGTTTAAGATTTTCAATACAAAAATCAATATGTATTAGTTGTTTAAATTTAGTTGTAATAAATTAGTTTATAATAAATCAACGATTATTGTTAGTTATATTATTAAATTTATAATCAAAATTAATATACAGTAATAATAATGGTTTTTACTCAGACTTTCTAAACATGTTTGCCGTCATCTCCACCTTAAGAGGCGAGTCCGCATCCATATGGTGTCCGCATTGGCAATCGGTATATGTCGGGCCCACCCGTCCCACCAGTTGGCCACACGTTTGGCATCTAATGACCGTTTCGGTCACTTTAGTCCAACCCATCCATCGCTGGGGTTCAATGAATACTCGGCCGCAAACCTCCATATCTTTATACTTGTCTGAGCCGTCATTCTTGAGGACATGTAACTCATTGAACAGCCCTTCGCTACAACCGGTGCACACATACTGTGGGCCATAATTCAAGTCTACGGTCAACGTCTCGGCCACAGACATACGCTCGTAGTATAGCTTCAGCCGGTTGTCGGGTGGCATCGCCAGTGATCTTAACATTAGGTGTCTGAAGGGGTGGTGATTGGCGTCCAATCGGTAGGCCATCGACTCAAACAGAAGTAACTGATCGACAAACCCGTCGTTGGGCTCAATGCAATCCCGGCGAGATCTAACCAACGCCCGGACCTCTTTGTACGGCTTCTGGAGCTTTTGCATCAGGTATGCGATGACAATCGTCGCCGACCGGGATATGCCGGCCCTGCAGTGCACCAAAACGCCCGTCTTGGCCGTCACCGCTGCGTCAATGATATCGTAGGCCTCATGAAAGTGTGTCAACAGATCCTCTTCTTCGTAATCGTCGGCTTTGATCCAGTGATAGGCGACGTCCTTGTGATGGTACCGGTCTTCTATGGGCTCCTCCATCACAGTTATGATTGTCTTAATGTTATACCAGAGTATCTGCTTTTCGTCCAGCGCGCCGTGCATTTCGCCTAAATATAAGGTGTCCCATATCTTGTCCATGTCTGGGATCTTAGGTTCTTTGTCCACTTTCTTTAAGGTACTTTGTATACCTTGTTTACCCATTGATCTAGGTGATAATTAATTATTATCTAATTTAAACCATTGTGGTATATTTTAAAATATTAATATTAATACAGTATATTTACCGTGTTTTACGATGTGTGGTGTGAATTGGGTGAACACCAAATGTGATGTTAATGTTAAGCACACTTGTCTTATACTAACTTTCAATGTTGTAAGTAATGGTATTGAATGCTATAGCGTTTGACTCAATTGATGTGTATTTTAATATTCAATTGTTTTTTGAAGGAAATTATTTGTACTTTAATTTGATTAATAAGTTATTGACAATAGTTGATTTTTCAGTTGATTATAATTTTAAATGATAAATTTTTGGAAAATAACTTGTGCATTAATATTAAATTAAACGTTATATAGGGTGAATATGGAAACATAATGATAAATCTGACCATATCACATATAGTTTGAAACTTATCATTATCATTTGTTTTATCACCTTTAAAAATCAGTTGATATTTAAATGTTAAATGTTTTTCCATTAGAAATTTAAGAAATTAGTGAAATGGTATAATTTATAAATAGTAAGCTTTAAATAAAATAAAATGACTTATTAATCAAAAATCAAATTTATTATAAATTAACTTAATCAAAAATAAATTTACATCATAAACAAATAGCATACAAATAATTGTTTTTCATAATTAACAATACATTCAATTCCTAAGATGACATAGACTTATTGTCTAAAATTATGCCTAACATCATTATTTTAAGACCCCTCACACCATTATGATGACCACATTTGCAATCAATATTCTTAACTAATAGTTTGTAATTTGAGATCATTGTCGCACATTTGGCCACCACTTGTCGACAATGAGGACATTTAACCTCCAACTCATGTACCGTCTCATCGAACGGCGCCGCCAACTGGTCAGACATCCAGGGCTGGGGTTCAATGAATACTCGGCCGCAAACATCCGGACCATTATATTGATAATTCTTGACCACATTTATCTCGTTGAACAGCACAGCGGCACAACTAATGCAAGCATAGGGTACCCCATAATACATATCTAATGTCAATTTCTCGGCCACAGATAGGCGCTGGAAGTACTGATCCAAACCGTCCTCCACAGCCCTTACATAGGTATTCAGCAGATAGTGTCTGAGCCGACGATCGTTGGCGTCCAGACAGTAGTCCATCGCCTCAAACAGCTCTAACTGATCGACAAACCCCTCGTTTGGGTATATCTCCGGCCGTCGCCGGCGGACCAAATCTCTGACCTCTTCGTACGGCCGCTGAAGCGTTTGCATGAGGTATGCGATGACAATAGTGGCCGATCGCGACACACCGGCCGCGCAGTGCACGAGTATACCGGCGTTATTGCCGGCGGTCACCGCACCGTCGATGATATCATTGGCTTCGGGAAAGTATGTCAATAGATCCCAATTGCCTACATCTTGAGCGTTGATCCAATGGTATGTGATGTTTGGCTGGCGTTGGTCATCAGATATGGGGTAATTCATGATGGTCAATATTGTTTTAATATTATGCATAGTAAGCGCCGCCACATTCAATGCATCGTCCATTGAGCCCAGATATAGTGTGCCCCAGATCTGGTCCATCATGGTCGTAGTGATCGAGCTCATTTCATCAAACCCCTCGATTACCAAACCGTGTGCATCACGTTCAATATATTTAGCCATTAATTTAAGTGTTTGAATAAAAAAAAGTTGTCATAGATTTGTCACACAATGTTGTTTCTCATAGAAGTAATATTTATTCATAAAATAGTTTATTTATATTACAGTAATTAATAATTAATATAGAAGTGTAAAATAAAGTTCCTAATTAGTAATGCATAGGTAAAGACATTATGACATGATGATTATGTACTATAGATTCTACATCTACACTGTACATTAATAAATATGTAATGGAAAATGGTTGTTAATTAATATTTTTAAAAATCCAATACCTTGTGCTTATTTATTTAAACATTTATTTTAAATTAATTTTTAATTTCAAATTATACAGTATATGTAATTTAATTAAATAACACTTTAGGATAATACAAATTTATTATAAATTACTCTAATCAAATAAATATAGTTCCCAAATAAATATTATAATAATTAAATAAAGTTTTGCACATTGATTGATAGTAAATGACATGAAATTACATAAACCTATTGTCTAACATCATTAGCTGAAGACCCGTCACATCCTTATGATGCAAACAATTGCAGTTAATTGTCATAACCAATGGTTTGTAATTAGAGACCATTGTCCCACATTTGGCCACCACTTGTCGACAATGAGTACACTTAATCTCCAACTCATGTGCCGTCTCATCAAAGACCGCCAACTGGTCGGACATCCAGGGCTGGGGTTCAATGAATACTCGGCCGCAAACATCCAGATCTCGGTACTGAGCGGAGCCGTCATTCTTGAGCACATGTATATCATTGAACAACTTTTGGCCGCAATCACTGCAGACATACGGCTGCCCGAGATTGAAGCCATCGGTTCCTTTCTCGACCACCTCTAGTCTCTGCCAGTATTGGTTCAGTTGACTAAAATCGTACTTCAGATACAATCGGTGCAGATATTGGCGAAGACGGCGATCGGTGGCCACCAGCCGATAGCCGAGCTCTTCGTAAAGGATCAGTTGCTCAATAAAAGCCTCGTTGGGTTGAATGATACCCCTCTTGGACTCAATCAAAGTCATGGTGTCTTTGAATGGGGAGCGAAGTTTGCGCATCAGATACGAGGCCACGATTGTGGTGCTCCGGGAGATACCGGCGCCGCAGTGGACCAAAACACCCTCTTTGGCGTCAATACAGGCGTCGATTAAAGCATAGGTTTCCGGGAAATATGTCAACAAATCCTGAGTCTCTCTGTCTTCGGCGTTGATCCAGTGGTAGGCGATGTCCGGGTGCCGGTGCTCAGGCATCACCTGAATGCCCAACACTGTCAATATGGTGGTAATGTTGCGGTCGCGTAGCTCTTGGCGGTCAACAGTGGCCTCATAGGCGCCCAGATATAATGTGCCCCAAATGTGGTCCATTTTGGCGTACTTGTACTCCATGTCTACGTCCGGACCCCGATATACACGTCGTCGGCTGCTCTGTCGTTGACCTATGGTTGGTTTGGTTGGGTTAACAGTTAACAGGTTTGTTAACTAGTTGTTTAATTTTTTAAAATTTAAATGACTGTTTGCTATGAGTGCTAATACAGTAATGTGATGGCGTTTTTTTGTGTGTAAAATCTGATGATAAGTGTATTCAATGTATGGAAAATTTGTTTGAAATTGTTTGTAAAGTTTATAAATTGCACATTAGTTTTGTCACGGATTTGAGTCTAATATAGAGATTATAATGATTTGAAATTCAAACGTTGAATAGCTTTTTAATACAGTATTAAATATTTGTATATTAATCAAAAATAAAATTTTCAATACATTTATTATGTACTGTTAATATGACTCGCAATCACACAATTTATGATAATAAATGAACTTGTTAAAATTTTTATCTGTTAATGATGTATCAATGTATAAAAGTCAATCATATTTAATAAAAATTAACTGATATTTATTAAACATAATTATTTTAATAATTCAAATATCATAAAATCGTTTATTAAGTTAATTTTCTGAAATAATTTGTACGACAATAATAATTAATTTTTACCATAATTTAAAACAAATAATTTATAATTCCACCCAAAGCACTCATTTACTAATCAAACAAACAGATAAATTGCAAACAATTTTAATCATTTGAGCATTTATTGAACGCGTTGTCAGTCATGCGGACCATAAGGCCCTTCACATCCATATGTTGGCCACAATCGCAGTCAAAGGCCGCTAACCGTAGTGTGGAGTGCGAGAAGATTGTACAGCACTCGGCCACCACTCGCCGACATTGAGGGCATTTAATGGACAATTCTTCAGGCAAATCCCTGACCTCCACCTCTGGCAACAGCTCCGACATCCAGGGCTGAGGCTCTATAAATACTTTGCCGCAAACCTCCCGATCATTATATTGATCCGAGCCGTCATTCCTGATCACATGTATCTCATTGAACAGGCCTTCGCCACAACCGGTGCACACATACCGGTGCCCCAAATCTAACCCATCGGTGCCGGTCTCGACGGCTGCCATGCGCTCAAAGTATTGATCCAATTGGACGCCATTAAACGAGACATACATTTCCAGCATATATTGTCGAAGGCGACGATCGGTGGCCACCAGTCGGCAGTCCATCGCCTCAAACAAATCCAATTGTCTCATAAAACCATCGTTTGGGCCGACAATCCAACGCCATTTGCGGACCAAAGCCAACGCCGCGGTGACAGTCATCCGGAGCTTTCGCATCAGATATGAGATGACAATTGTCGCCGACCGGGATATGCCGGCCGCGCAGTGAACGTATACACCGGTGCCCGCAGTGACCGCGCCGTCGATGATATCGTAAGCCTCGCCGAAGTGGGTCAACAGATCCTGCGATGAGTGATCCATGGCGTGTATGAAGTGATAGACAATGTCTTCGTGTTCCAGTAGTTCCGGTATCGGAGAGTCCATAACCGTTAATACGGTGCGAATGTCGGCCCCTTTCAGTGTCTTGGGCTCGTAGGCCGGCCGCTGACCGCCCAGGTATAGGTCACCCCATATTCTGTTCATGTCGTCCCAATCAATCACCTGATTATTAATTACAGCACATTTCACGTCCTTATCGTTGGCACTCATTTTGATCAACAATTTATTAGTCAAACGATTAATTTTGAAATGACTTTTTTCTATGGATTATAAAATTTTCCAACACTTTATTGGTTTTGAAATCTCATGCAAACTATTCGTATGAATTAGTTTTGTGTTAAAGTTTGCATAGATTTTTATACTAGTGTCGGTAAATTGGACAATTTTCATTCACGCTCACTCAC